>JBBMOY010793314.1:0-11291 GCA_037951405.1 Platydemus manokwari
TAAGGAAATCATTAATTAATGAGTTGAAATAAATGAAAACCATAAAATGTTTTTTCAAACTAAAAGGAATATTATTAATAAAAGATTGATTATAATAATTAAGCTAAAATATAAATATTATAAATAGATAATATAAAACCAATTTTAAGTCCGCACAAAATAATCAATTATATGTAACGAAAACAAGAAGTTATAAATTATTAATAATAACTCAATGATAATGTTACAAAATTATGTTATGGAAAATCAGCACATAAAGAATGACTAAGCGTACTTGTTTTCTGTTTCAAGAAGATTACAAAGAAGGGCAAAATGGGGTTTTTAAATCAGCTTTTATTTAAAATATAAATTTTGATAATATTTTTATTAAAAATATAATTTGTCGATTTAATTAGTTAGCATACATTGATTTAATATACGAAAATTTTAACTCGATTTCGTTACATGCTAAACCAGAAGAAGGCTATGAATTGGAAATTCGGAACTAAGTCGTTGTTGTGACTATTCATTTAACTTGAATCTTTTGATAATAAATACATTTTATTCATAACGGTGTTAGAGTTTTAATGAGCTGAGAACCTAAATTAAAAACGAACTCGGACGCCAAGATACAGTCAGTCTAGAATATTTTCAAATAAATATTGATAATTGTCAAGTATTAATGGTAATGTTAAGTGCTCACACCGCTTTGTTGTGTTCTAAAATATTTTAAAGAAACTGTCAAACCTTAGCATTTATAACAAAGACAAATTTCAAGTGAGGACTTGCTCAAATTTTACCTCCTATTATGCCTAGGCAGTATTGAATATAACCACATTTAATCATGTGGTTTTGTACATATTTCAGTTATTCTCTTATGCGGGTCAATTTTAGATTTATCGACGATGAAAGTGAGCATATTCATTGTTGAGTCCGATGGTAGGTCATAATCATTGTTGATTCCTGTGTGATTCCAGTAGCAAATTCGGTAATGAATCTATTTCCGTTCTTTACTTTAGCTGAAATCAGAAATTAGAGATTATACAGATATGCATAACGGTGAGGATTGCACGTAAGTTTTTAGATATATTTGATGTGAAATTACATGTTAATATAATAAAATCTTCTATTGTCATTCAAAATTATCGTAAAAATTCATTTATTGACTTCAATTTATGGGATTTATTCGATCAAACAAATTACATAATTTTACAAAAAATGCAAAAAAAAATTCTTTCATTTGTTAAAAATCAAAGATTGTTTCCATTTTTCAATACAAATAAAATACTGAATCACTTCTCATTCTTTACGATGTTGACTTTAGACAGTTTTGACGTAATGATTTATTATGTGTTCGGAAATTTAAATGGCAGAAAATTCAGTTTTGAGATGAATAGAAAGATCAAAATGAATGGCTTCTCCGATGATTGAATCGCCATAATTTCCTTTTTCTTACAAAGCACTCATTTTTCTTTCTCGCTTTCAGTTAGAATTGTTCCATTTTGATAAATCTCTGAATTACTATCAATGCTATCAAAATGCTGAAGGTGGGGAAATACAGTAATGAATTTGTTGTAATGCAGACAAATTGGTTTTTGATAGCTCAAAAATCACAATTCAATACAAAAAGAGTATATTAAACATTTTATTGGTAACAAAAAGTAACTGGGTAAAGTCTCTATAATGACAAAATACACCTCAGTCATGTGAATTGCGGTTTATAAACAATTTGTTTTTAATTTTGACTGTTTCGTTATTTACTTTTTTTTTGTTTGTCTATGTCTTCACTTTGTTTATTTATCTTGACAGCGTGAAAACTAAATTAGTTTGATGATGTATTTTTGAAATCCAGGAATTCCATTTGGGAAAGTGTGCCAATTTCTACATCTATCGGTACTTCAAAAAGTCTAACTCTGCAAACTGACGAATAATATTTACGCGTCAGTTTTTGACATGAAATTTTGATTTGTAAAATGTCAGTAATTTTTAGTGTTGATTAGAAAAACTAGTATAGTAATTTTCACAATAATATTCTTAAACTGTTATTGAAATTTCTGTCAAGATTATGTTAGTATTTCCTAATATTGTTATGAAGATTATTCTTCGTATCGTGATGATTTCTTAAAATAGCTTCATTTTTTATAAAGATATAATTTATCGGTATTAATGTTCATAGCAGACCATCAGTCATATTATCGATAATTTGTATTGTCCCTTACATTAATTTCTACTTTCTTTTTTTCAGCACATAAACACAATTGGCAAATATTAAATTTAATCATCATTCTTATCTGTCTCATGCAGACAATCACATTCATTCTCAATTATATCATTATAGCTCATCAAATTACTTATCTCATCCAATTGAAACGCTCGATAAATACCACGTGTTACCGTGTATTTGTTTTCTTCACCAGAATATCGGAGCATTGACCATTCTGATCTAGTGTCGAAAATATGAATATTGATTAGTTGTGTGATCACAATTTTTTTGACGTGTTGTAGTTTGAACATAAGGAAAAGAGAAGGAAATCTCATCAAAATTGAAGACTATATAAGGTATGACGGAAATTCCACAAAGAATCAAAAATTCTTTTTATCGTACGCTAATCGAAAGTTTATCAGAAATAAAAATAGTATTATTGAGCATTTTTGCTAGATTTGCAACAAAAGCCTATGATTTATCAAGTACAATGAAGTAGATTGGGGTCGATATATGATGGTTTAATGTTTGTAAAGGAATTGATGACTGAGTTGAGGTTTCATCAGTATCGAGTAAGATTTCTAATCCTTCATTGATACCATTATGGAGAGCAATCTTATATATAAATGAAATATATTAGTCTCTTTTATGTTGAATAAAAAGAATGCTCTGAATCGTAAAAGTTCTTTTTAACGAAAAAACTTATATACATTCATTCAGCCGCATGTAATCCAATAATTTTCGAGTACTTTCGACACTAATATCGATATGTAATGTGTTTTCAAGCAGATTATTGAGTGACACAGTTCTAATTTAATTTAATAAATATGTGAATTTTCGGTTTTTTTATTTTAATAAATTACTTATTTATTAATTATTTATTTATTCTTGTTTAAGTAGAATTTTAATATAATCGAATTTTAAAATTTTGATTTATGCCGCTTGCTTTGGTTTGATTAACTTTTTGCTATTCAGAACTCACTTTCAAATCAATAAAATAGACAAGCAATTTCTCTTTTATCGGCCTCAACTGTCATTTTTGGCATTGCCATTTATACGCCTTTGTGTTTTAGTGCGGTAAATATGAATTTGGCATTATATTCCTTCAATTTCAATTTCTGTCTATAGATCCCTGCGCATCTGTTGTTCTGTAGTCATGATGTTTTCCAAAATTGATATCCTTAATCTATTCTGACTCCGATTGGTTGGCTATCATGCATGTATGACCGCATAGGCAGGCATGTAAGCGAAGTGTCTAAACAGACCTTCAATGATGCCATGTATATACCTATTTATAAAATTATATGATTTACAGCCTTTCTTTATGTATAATTTGAATAATATATGTACCAGTAAGAATAATTATAATCAAATTAATCATATTGCTGATAAAATAGCAATAATTTTACGATTGATGGTAATGAAATTAATGAGAGTAAAAAGAAATATGATAATAATTATTATAATGGTTATACTAACATTGATAATAATGAAAAATATAATAATGACTATTTATAATAAAAAAATTATACAAAATTATCCTGTTAAATCTATATTTTATTATAAACATAAATAGAGCTGATTGGAAATATATGGGAAGTGTAATACCATAAAAATATTTTCTTTATCGTAACAATATTTACATAAATAAATATCTATTATATCCACCTAATAGAGATTTGGTTGTAAAAAGCCATAATTTGATAAATGGATAAATTTGGCAAACTCCTTCATCAACCATCTTTTTCGTCAATCTATGTTTCATTAAATTTAATTGAGATTCTGACAACTGTGAAAAAAGATTTCAAATATTTCCCATTCATTCCCATTTTTAATCGATTGATGTTATTTTGTAACAGTTGTGCTCGACATTGAAAAATTCAAAAACACACGTGAAAAAACTTTTTCGTTATAATATTTTATACTGATTTAATTGTTTAGATTTATTGAGACAAAATAATACCGCATAAAAAATTCGAAATTGACTTTTATTTGTGTTTTTTCGGTATGATTTTCAATGAATAAAAATCACGTGAATCTTTTGTGTGTTCTTGATTAGATTGTTTTAAATATTTTTCTTATATAATGCTATGCTATTAATGTTACTATTATTAACACTAAATTGATTTTTCTTGGTCTTGTTCCGTATTTCCTTCTTTATCAAAACTATGTCGTCTAGTTTCTTGGATTCACATTTTGTCTATGTTCTTGCCAAATATAACTTCAACTGAACTAACCTTTTTTATCAGTCACGATATATTCAATCTCTGACAGTATTGTTGGTGTTTTCTATCATTTCTCTTCTATTCAGTGGTGGTACTCACATTCTGTTCTCTATTGTTTTTATTATATCTTCCTAGAGTTTGTAGACACCTTTGCGTATTCATCCTATACCATTTTTAGCTTTTCTATGTCGTCGTTATTTATTTGCTTATCCTTTCCCTTTATTCTTTCTCATTGTTGTTAATGTTCTTATGGCACGTATTCCTTGAGAGCATATCTGGATTTTCATGATTTAGCCATTTTTATATCTAGATTGCTTAAATAATTTAGCCATGTTTGAAATTGTGGTGGTTTTAATGTTTAGTTTTTACCACGAATATAGTTGCTTTTTAATCCATTATAAGTGTGTACATTTTACTGTTTAATTAGTGGTTGAAATTTTGACAGAAGTATTAAAATGACTTTTTTCAGATTCATCGTGTGTGATACATATACGGTTATTTATTTATTTTCCTGAATGTCTTTTTGTGATAACACTGCTGCTGTTGTATCGAAACTTGAATCTGTATCCATTTGAAATTCTTTACTGAATTCGAAAAATATTAGGAATTGTGCTTCTATTAGGGCCTTTTTCACATCCAGGGATATCTTATCACATTTTTTGTTTTGAATTAATTTTTCACCATTCTTTCAATGCTCTCTTACATCTTTTTTGTTTTTGAAAAAGTTCTGCTCCCAACATATTGTAAATATCTTCACAAACATAGTGATTGATAATCAAATTGTAACAAATGATATAAAATGATTAATAAAAAGTTTATTTCCCAATGCTTTAACAAACGCTATGTAATATTGAGTCATTCTAAAAGTTATACGAATATAATTTCAATTATCATTTTCGTTACTCGGAACCCATTGCAATACGGAAAAACACAATGGCATACATTAGTGGTATTGGCGGTGTCTGCTTTGATCAGTAATGAAGTCTCGATTGCAGAGTCATTTCTATAATATATCGTTAATGATTTTCACCATCAAATAAGACAAGATTGTAATTTAAATTGCTTATTTGATAATCATGAATCGATATTATTTCAAAAGACGTTTTCATATTGACTACAACAATCATTATCACAGTGTAATACATTTTTAAAAATATTTTTATAAACTTAATTGTTATTTTAAAATTAATTAATATTTGTAATACCCGCTACCGTTTTATAAAAAATGCATCGAAAACGAACTGAAAATACTCGACATTCAATTGTATTTTTAAAGACAATTATTAACAAATAAAGAAAATTTAATACCAAATTAAATTCAATAAAAATTTTAAATCAATATAAAACTAAATTTAATTTAAAATTAAATTCAATACAACATTAAACTCAATATAAAACTTAATTCAATATAAATTAAATTCTATACTAATTCAAATTGAATTTAATTTGATATTCTCACACACAGAAAAGAAAATGGATTCGAAGTCATGTCTCCTAAATAAGTAATATCATTGTTCCTAAAACCCAACACTTTCAAAATAATCATTTTTACTATTTTTATTCTGATGGAATCCTATTAGCCTGTCCTAAGTAATATTTGGTGATTGCTTATACGAGATAATTCAGCTGGTATAAACTCGGTGAATTACATTTGTATACTTTAAAATGATGATGATAATCAGAATATGTTTTCACCAACAATCCGACTTTAATCAGTAATTAGAATAACAAAATAATAATACTGAAAAGTTTATTATAATAAAAATTAACAAATGTGTGATGCAATCTGATTAACAGAATGAAGTTTTATGCTCTGAAAAGTTTTGAAACAAACCCATGTAAGGGACTAAGTGCCGCCTTTTTTCGGAAGAAAAACTAAAGAAGATTTGATTTTAATTACTTTCATTTTAGTGGCTACAAATCATTGCGGCTTTGCAGCGTAACGACACTGTAATACAAATGTTTTCACTTTTGAACCGCAGTGTTAATGAGGATTGCGAGTACAAAATCTTGCGATTTTATAATCTAGCACACTTGAAAAATAAGTAAATTTACAATGTTCATTATTTATCGTTAATAGTGAGATGAGGTTCCTTCTGAGCGTTTCGAAGATAGTTTCAAGAAAACCGAGCAGTATCGATGATGCTTTCCCCTTTCCGAATCTAATCACAGTCGAGAAATATTCCACTTCTTATATTGATAGGAAGAATGAGCATAATTTCAAATAAAAATTTCCAACGTTTTCCTGAGATGAACATCTGTGATAGCTGAAAACTCGTGATTTCAGAGAAAATATTCCAAATTCTGTGTCGACTGATAATTTCTTTTAGCTAATGAATTAATGCAATTTGCTAGTTTGATAGAAAATTGTGTGCCAGTCTCATTATTTGTCTTCATTTACATATTGCTCCACGCCGTGAGCGTGTGTGGGAATTAATTATGATTTTAAAAAATCTTTGTTGTTATCCTAACAATTCTTTTAATTTTTAAAATTTACCATGATTTAATACCCTCAACGGTGTTGCCTAGATAACGCATTAATTCATCATGGTGATGTGATTTATTAATTCGATTGTAAGAAAATTATAAAAATTTCCTGTGTAGGCTGGGATGTGTGGGTAGTATATGTGGGCTGAATATTATTCCTATTTTAATGAATGTATTTTGTATTACATATTATCATTGTATTATTGTTATTATTGTATTATTATTGTTGTTGTATTATATTCCCTACAATTCACTGAAATCTCAAATTATCTCTTATAGGCACTCTATTTTCTTTAAAGTTTTCATGTCCCTAGGAAATAGATTTTCTTAATTTTATAAATTACAAATGATTGATTGTTGAACCAACGTATTTTCTTCTCTCTCTCTGAGAAATTATAGTTCAGAGGTATAACTTGATTTGAGATTATCATCAGTTATTTTGTCCAATTTATCCATCACCTGAGTTTTCATTTTTTGTACCCACAATCTTACTCACATGTCTCTATACTCATGTCTTTATGTACATTTTTATTATCTGGAAGTTGCATTATCTTAATTTAACGATGGTCCATGTCCATTCATTTTTTTCTTGCTACCATCTTTTGTGTTCTTCCTGTAGAGATTTTTTATAGTCGTTCATGCATCATTTTTTTATTAATCCAGCTTCTTCCTGATCATCTTCATTTTAGATATGGGTCTTGTTCATTTCTGCTAACCTCCTAACCATAGCTCTTTCTATTAATTTCCTTTGTTTTCTTATTTTGTTCCTCTGTTTGGATTCTGTATAGTCTTATTTGATGTTCTTCTGCATCATCAGCATTTATACCGACAGATCATCCTTCCCAATTTGTGTATTTTTATTCTTTCTGATTCTACCTTAGTATTACTGCATCGCTAATTTCATTGGTTGGTAGGCCCTGTTTTCATTAATTAGGTTCCTGTTTCGTGCTTTCATGTGTCAATTTTATTTCATCTTTCCCATCTCTGAATGGCCTTTCCACTGCGCCTCACATAATTACCCAATCTATATCAGATATTTTTACACTTCCACGTTTCGTTTCTTTTCTTCACTTTTCTTTGCCATATCCTGATTAGTATATTTTTAAAAAATATCTCCAATACCTTGATTTCTAAATCAAAAAATTTTTCCTATGCTTCATATGTTCCCTTGTCAATCTTATTGTCAATCCGTTGTACCATATAGGATTCATCATTTACTCGATATTAGGTCAATAAAACTAAAAAACTATTTTAATACCAATTATAATTGCATAATAAAATAATAACATTAAATTTCATTAGTTAGATATATGATTAATTTAATCTTTACATAAATCTCAATTAATTTCGTAAATTTTGCATAGTTAATTTGAAAATAAGATAATATTATATAAAGATTTTTTATAAAAATACAAAAAAGCTCATTGCCACGTTTATGTTCATTATACAGTTTTGAAAAAAATATTGTAACACATATATAATAACAAATTCAATAAACTATAACATTTGTTTAAATAAAGTATTTATATTTTAATTTATCTATTCCTTGTGCAATGTCTTATAAGTGGACTTGATAAATTTTGAATACCATTGACAAAATATTTTAAAAAACTGATTGTAAAATATTGTAATTCATATAAATTTATTGAATAAGTTTCCTATGTTTAACCTTTAGTATAAAATGTTTGATTTCCTGAAATTAGCATTGAATTTAAAAATCAAATCATTGTCATATTTTTTAATTTACTATTTCTCTGCCGAAACGAAGGAAAGGATTTTTGATTTCTAAACCTTTTATTTAAATTTTATTAATCAAAAATGTTATCGAGGATTGTTAAGTAATAGATAAATTGCAATTAAGAATCGAATTAAGAATTTATATTTACAAAGTTTATGTTAATGTCGGCTTCTACGATTGGTATTTAAATAAAACATTATTTAATCAATCGTTAATATGACAGCAAATTAATTTGGAAAGTTATTTTAAATGTTGAATTAAACGCATACTTACTGATGAGTGATGATTAATTGTATATCATAATGATTGTTAAATACCGGATAAGTTGAAATTATCAATCGATTTAGTGATTCGAAATTGACTTGATCTATAAAGGAATTGAAACATTGCTGATAAAATTTTATCAATATTTAGAAATTTTCAACTGTACATTCAAATTTCTTATTCACTCGAATGGTGTTTGTGGATATCCATGGTAACGAAATACTAATCAATAAATTGATTTTTTTAACAGGATATGTAAATTTCTAGAATAATATCTATTGACAATACAAAATATTATAATAGCAACCCTGATGTGATCGGTTTCGATCCAGAAAGTTATAATGAAAGTAAATTGTAGGAATCTCGCAAAAGTTATAAAAGCTAGTTATGGAAAATCGAGTAATGATTGTTATTATTACACAGTAATCAATTACACAACACCACCGAATGGAATGATGACTCATTTCAATCTAATATTTGCACACGAACGCCGAGTCGATCGATGACATCCTGTGGCATACACAACACTGGGTTAATTGTCTTCAATTCGACAAATCTGTTATGGACACTGTTTTCCTTCTCTTCGATTGCATTTAGTGTGTGTTTCAATAATGATATTCCAGTCAATCCAAACAATGTATGGAATGGATCAGCCATATCACCGGGACGATCGGATATTCCTCCGGTCTCATCATCTTGTGAACAAAGAATAAAGTTGATCAATTTGTTTCCATCGACCCAAGACAATTTTCCCAACATGGCCAATGAAGCTAATACCCACCTAAAAGTAAACAATTCGAAATAAAATTGTTAATAACAACCGAAAAAAACATTTCTACAAATTATATAATAAAAAAGTATTAATCAATATTAATTAAAATATTAATTAACAAATTAATTAATTTAATTGTAAAACAAAGTTGAAAAGTAAAATTTGAAAATTTAACGACAATATTATGTAATTAAATCAATTACAAAAAATTCATAAAAAATACATTAAAACCAGAAATAAAAACAATTATAAAAATAAAAAAATATTAGTAAACCTTAAAAATCAATAACTTGAATCTTTAAATTGAGATACGTTGTGAGTGAAAATAGTAGAAATCAATTGGAAAATACTTGTCTAAAGCACACACATCAGATAAAAATTAGCTATCTATCATCTATCTTTTCAAATATGGACTACGGTATGTCGAATATAATATTACAAGAAATAATCCGAATATGATCAAAATACATTTTTAAAATCAATTTCATAATACAAGCCTCTAAAAATTACAAATTGAAAAGAAAATTACAATTGAAAATATCTATTTTTATTTCAACCAATAAAAACGCGAGAAAGTTATTCTTAAGTATGTCAACAAGTTTAATCAATTTTTTCATTCAATTTTATTTGGTTAAATTTACACAATTTAAATATTTAATTATTTCATTGTTGGCATGAGTAAAAAATAAATTACCAAGAATAACAAACATCGGGTTTCTTTTCCGGTCTTCCATTGAGACCACCGCTTGGAAGTTGGCGTTCTGATAACCACCATGCTGTTATATCTTTATTTATTCGATCTAACTGATGTAAAATCGATAAAGTGCTCAAACAACAGAACACTTGACCGGCATGAGACTCACTGTAGGGTTTCGTACCGAAACCTCCATCGAAATTGTAACATTTTAAAACAAATTCCGCGATTTCATCGGAATTGATTAATTCTAATTTGTTTAATAATGTTAAAATCGCTACCGAAGCAAAAGAAAATCGTGTGTCAACTTCACCCCATTTATCTCCATTAAAGCTACCGTCTTCGTTCTAATTAAATATATAATTAACATAAATTGATCACAAATATAAACCTTCAAGGACAGGACGTAAGAGCAAACTTTATTAATGTCAATTATATGAACTTTATCCAATATGGATAGTATTTGAATAGCACTTAAAGTTGATAAGATATGTGAATCATGATCGACAGCAGGAGAGAATCCACCATCTGGTTGTTGACAACTTAAAACGAAATCAACTATTTCATCTTTTGGGTATAGAGTAATTGCATTCATCAAGTCCATTGCTGTTAAACTCCAATATATACCTGACATTTTTAAAAAATCTAATGTACAATCATCAGATTTTGCTGCATTTTCTAGAAATTTGATATGTAAGTCTAACAGAAGAGTTTCTTTAGACATATCATTTAAATTGACATCAACAATTGGTTTGGCCATAATTAATTATATAACTTAAAATTAAATTATTTAAATTACAAATCAAATGATCAAACTTTACTTTTTATAAGTTAAACAAAATTTGTATGGAACATTCAAAAAATTTAATTATCTTTTAATTGGAAACAATTTATAATCATAATAAAATATTCATAACATATTGAAATAT
>JBBMOY010794425.1:0-11290 GCA_037951405.1 Platydemus manokwari
AACTAAAATTCTTCTTAAGTACTTAAATAAAAAATTCAAAATGTTTTTAAATAATATAATTAAATAAACTATATAGATTTTGGCAATATACTCAACAAATTTAAAATTTCATTTTAGGACCCTTTTTTCACTTTAACCAAAATTTTATATATAATTATATTAATTTTTTTAATATAATTGTAATTAAATATATAATTTGGAGTCGTAACTTTTCAGTTCGTTTTTAACGTGCGGTTTTCTAAAAAAGTATCACCTTACATGGCGACAAAGCACCTGGATACGATTCTGAGAAGATCAATGACTGAAAATTAAAAAAGATAAGGAGGAAGGAATATATAAAGAATATATAAAGAGGATATAAAGAAGGTAGAATAATTAGAGATTTTTACGTAGATCAATGAGTAGAGTATTCGATACAAAGTCAATGAAGAATACAAAGAAAATCAAAAATTTTAAAGGAATGGGGGTTTGAGAAATTTTAAATGACTTTAATTCAAGTTTTTTCTAAAATTGTAATTAAAAATATAATTTGTTGTCGTGACTTTTCACATCGTTTTCAATGTGTGCTTTATAAAATAGAAACGGCTTACACTGATTATTGATTATTTTATAATTTTTCATTATTATTATATCACCTGCTGATGTTCATAAAATGCTGTCAAGTATTTAAGTATAACAAGCAGTTTAAAGTCAGAAAATTGATATCAGGTAATTTTTTAATAAGAGGTGCGTAAAGTCTGACAATAAGGATATTTTAATTTATTGCTTAAACAATTCGATTATTTATTTAAACATAAAAATGTAAATAAACAAATAAAATAGCAAAAATTTATTAAAAAGATCTGTGAAATAAATAAATAAATAATGACGAAGAACTTCTCATAATTTTTGAGACATTGCATAAGAAATGTATTCAATGTATTCAATGCAATGTATTCAATTTGAATTTTCACCTCAGTAACTGGCTTCTGGATTTATAATTGAGGGGGCTACAAAGAATTAATTGTAGAGATTCAGCAGAAAAATAAACACGATTAATTAAACTGAACTGTTGTCCGGTATAATCTGATAACAGAGCTATAAAAACGGTCTTATTTTTACGGTTGAATGGATCGTAATCAACTACAAACCTGTTGGTCGATTGTGATGTAGAAAGAATTATCATGGTTCACAATGATGATGCATTGTATTATTTTGTCTTTAAATCAATAACGATCAGATTTGTTTATTTTTATTTAATTTTTTTATAATTTATTGATTATGGTGTAGCATAAGGAATGTCTTTGAGTGTAAATGTAAAATATTTGGATGGATCTGTGGAAAGTGGAGATAAATATGTCAAGCTTACTTTCAGAAGTAAGATTTTATTATTGATTTTGCTGTGCACTTTAACTGTACTTCAATTCTATGTTAATTAACTAAATATTAATAGCTTTATTTGCGTTGTACAAGCATTTTGAATTACATAATTCAATATAAGACAAGATAATCCATTAAAAATCAAATTAAATAAGCCATAAGAGCGAGGTATTAGTAAATCGTAATTGATTATTGATCGCACTCATAATTAAAACAATCTTAGAATTCAAAGTTAATTATAACTGTAATAATATTATTATTTTATTAAATATCCTTGCTGGGTCTACCTGATGTAGAGCATAATAAACTTCTTAATCTCACTTCCAAAGAAAAAATAAGTTGATGACTAAGATTTATTGATTTATACAGTGTATAAATTTCATCTCCAACAGTAAATCACAAGAGAACGAGACCTTAAATAAATTCGTCAATAAGAATCGCACCTAGTTCGGATACAAATTTCAAATTTCCGGCAAAGGATCTACTAATAACCTCACTAGTGTTGCATAATACTACTATGGAACGAATATTAGCAGTGATAATAACTATTATTACTTTACTTTTACCAGTCTCTGGAATTACTACCTTCGAATATCCCTTACAACAGAAGTGGCCAACTTTTGTGTACATAAGATCGACTT
This sequence comes from Platydemus manokwari, assembly GCA_037951405.1. NCBI lineage: Eukaryota > Metazoa > Platyhelminthes > Tricladida > Geoplanidae > Platydemus > Platydemus manokwari. The sequence goes on from JBBMOY010794425.1 coordinate 2,001, forward strand.
TTCATTTGAATAACGTCCTGTGATCGACCTGTTGTCATTTGCGTAATCTAACTTTAAAATCAATGTCCAAGGAAATTAACGTAACAAGCATGAATGTTAAAATATTTATTAATTTAAATTAGGTAAGCACAAACAATGATTTAATTATTTTATTTTATTATTTCAATTTTAATGGGAAAACTGTCTGCATATCTTTAACTAAAAAATCATAATTCGGTGTATATCCAGTCAAAGATAATAATAACGAGTCATGAGTATGAGAATCAGTCAACAGAGAACTTTGTTTGCTTTTAGTTAACTTTAAATACGAAAACGCTGATTCACAAAGGTACGTAGATCCGAAACACGAGTAAATATATTCACAACATTTCATTATGTAGGGATATTTAGCTCGGTTGACGTATTTCCAAAAATCGTTCTCAAATCTTCTGGCTTGTAATACTAAATCATTTTGGAAAATTATAATTTCATTTTCTCACCACACATGCTCCATAAGAAATACGTCAGAAATTTTTTGGCTAATGCTTTTTACGCTTAAATCTTTTTTAAAAAGAAAAGATATAAATTCTACAATTTCTTAAATTTTTTCAAAATCCTGGAATCTTATTTCAAAATCTTTAACAGCTTTTTGGATCTCTGCGACGTATTTATCAATGTTATAATTAATATTATTATGTTTATGTAGGTTATCTGCCATATTTGGAAAATGGGTTAGGTTGTTTTGTTGTAGATCTTCCATTAGCAAAACAAATTTTGTTTTGCATGCATGTATGCAGCTGATCATATCAATTACTGTTTTATTTTTACCCTGTAATTCTAAATTTAAATGACTCAATATTGAAGTAAAATCGGTAAGAAATGCTAAGTCACTAAGCCAAGTTTCATCATTTTAAATTTTCACATTTTTCATTTTGGTCAACAAGAAAATTTATTACTTCAGGCAATAAATCACGAAATCTTTGTAGAAATTTACTTCTGTTTAGCCATCTTACATCATTATATAACAATAATTCAGGTTGTTTTTCATTGAGATGTACTTGAAATAGTCGCCGTTTACGGGAACTTGCTCGAATTGAATTAACAAGTTTAAAAGCTATGTCTATTACCTCTTTTGTGTTTAACCTTTTGCTAGCTAACACATGTTGATGAATTATGCAGTGGTAGCTCAAAAGAGCTGGGAATTCATCTTCATTTTGACATAATGCTATAAATCCGTTAACGCGACCTATAATTGCAGCAGCTCCGTCCGCTGTTATAGAAACTAATTTAAAAAGAGGTACATAAATATCATCGAGCAAGTTTTTAAACGCTTTGAATATATATATATATATATATATATACCTCTTGTCGTTTCTTTTAAAGAAATCATGCCCAACAATTCTTCTTTAAATGTAAAATATTGAAAAACCATACGAATGAAAACAAGCAATTGTGTTGTAACACTAACATCTGTGGATTCATCACATTGAAGAGAGAAGCAAGAACATCTACTAATATCAATATATAACTGTATTATCGATATTTAAAATGAAAACATTGCAGATTATTGTTGATAAATTGGAGAAAAATGAGAAAGAAAAATCAAAAGAAATCGTAATATTAAAACAGGCTATAGTGGGACTGGAAAATGAAATTCGATTAATAAACAATCAACTGCAGACTATTAAGGAGCAAATGATAAAAGATGTAAGTCGATTCGAACAAATCAAGGATATCAAATGCTACTGAATGCTGTTTAAATCCACAAAAATGTTGCAGTTAACATTCGAGTATCCAAATTGATGGTGAAATGCCCCAATAAAGGTTGCCAAGCACAGATGGAATTGAGATTGATAAAAAATCATTTGAATTATTTACTAATCGATCTGAGCGATGTGCTTATTTTAATATTGATTGCAAGCCATGTCAATCGATTAATGATATATTGTATGTTTTGAAAATAGTAATTGACAAATTATTCGTTTAAAATATTGAATTAAAAATCAATTCATCGACAACAAAGGTAGAAATCAATTTTTTTAAAAATTATCGATAAAAAAAATTAAATCATTGCAGATTATTTTTCATAATTTGGAGATAATTAAGAAAGAAAAATCAAAAAGAAATCGTAATATTAAAAAAGGCTATGGTGAGAATGGAAAATGAAAATCGATTGATAAACAATCAACTGCAGACTATTTAGGAGGAAATGATTAAAGATGTCAGTCGATTCGAACAAATCAAGGAGATCAAATGCTACTAAATGCTGTTGAAATCCAGAAAAATGTTTCAGTTAACATTGGCGTGTCTGAATTGCTTGCGAAATGTCCGAATATCGGATGCGAAGCAGAGATGGAATTCAGATTGATGGTAAATCATTTGAATTTCACTAAATCTGAGCGATGTGCTTATTGTTGCAATCAATGTCAATCGTTAAATGATCTGAGAGTAGAATTTGATAAATTAACAGTTGAAAATAATCGATTAAATATCGATTCAACGGAAAAACAGGTAATCAATATTTGTTAAATTATCGATTTATAAAATGAAAACATTGCAGATTGCCTATGAGAATATTGAGAAAGAAAAAACAAATGAAATCCTATTATTAAAAATGAATATTGCGACTCTGGAAAATGAAAATCGATTGGTAAAAGATGAACTGGAAACTCTGAAGAAGGAAATGAAAAAAGATGTATTTATTGTTTAAAATAAACGCTGAAAAATCAAACGATAATTTTTAAATAACATTCATATTTTTGTTATTATTTAAATATTTATAGAAAAATATGCAATCTAAATACCATTGTTTAATCTAAATACCATTGAAACAACAAAAAGGAAAAAATTCACAAAATATGTGGAACACGGAGGTCGTCAGATAATTATTAAACCCCGCGCGTTTTTGTTTTTTAGAGACCCAACAACTAAAGAAAGCACAACAAACTTTTAAATGAAGTTATAATGATAAAAAGATGTTATTAAAAAGACAAAAAGTCTTAACTTAACAAAAATCAAATAAAGAAATAAGAAAAATCGCTTTTCACAAAGATATAAAAACAAAGAAAAAGCGTATAAATGCTAGCACATAATTTGTTATCAATACACTTAAATTTAGATTAATTTTTGTACGTAAATTGATATTATACGATATCAACTCATTTCATTGTTATTGTGAAACTTATTATCAGAAGACATTACAAAGATTATACGTTATCAGCATTTTGTTACAATTATTACTTGAATTTCTCAAACCACATGTATTGAATCAATTGTACATATTTAGAGAAATACAATCAAGTAATTATTTTATTAATCGTTTCGTTGTCAACTAAGGCTATGTAAACGGTTTCGTGGAAAGATAAATGATCTAAATATTTTTAACACACAACAACTTCAACCTATTATTTTCTTTCGATTGTAAAGGTGGTGTGCAGATATCTTAGACGCCAAATGATAGAACCAATACAAAGATGCCAGATATCACACATGGTTGCTCGAGACAGAATAATAACAACTATTACTTAATCACTGTGCGGTATTTATATTTATTATTATTATTATTTATATTACTATGATACAAATAATGAAATAAAACAGTAAGGATACATATATTTAGAATATTCAAAAAGGTAAAAGGGTAAAATAAGAGTGATAAGGATATCAAAATATTAGAGTACATGATAAATACAAGGTATCACTGAATAGAACTGATTGTTGCAACAAATTAAGTTGCTGATTTTAGCATCAGCAACCTCAAAGCAACAAAGAAGCGAAACAAGAAAGTATAAGAACAGTTTTCATAATATTAATTAAAATTAGTGCAATAAAAATAAATATATTATAACAACAAGCTCGCGCTTGTTTTCTATTCGAATCATTTATATTATTATATTGACAAATAAAGGATATATAACATAAAAAATTTACGTTTTTTTAACGGGCACTGAATACTGTTTATAAATCCATTATTTACCAATGAATTAAGAACGATAAGAGCGCTACAATTGAAATTTGTAACAACAACAAATGTAGTGTAAAATGAAAGAATTATTAAAATAAAATAATCATGGCAAATTAATAATTCAATATAAGCAAAAAGGAAATGTTTTAAAAATTCTTTTTATTTAACAAATAAAGATTATAAATAATAATATATCATATAATGACTATAAGTATAAAAATATAAGAAATAAAATAATAAATAAATAATGTAATGTTTATGATAATTATTATAAGATATAAAAATATCAAAAGACGATGATTTGCCAACATTTAGGACAAAAATAACAGTCACTAACAAAACCCCTTTGGTACAAAAGAGAATAAAGGGCAAGCTAGAAGTAGAAGCACATAAACATTTTCAAGGAAGAACAGAAGTCAATGGAAGAGAGTAGGCAAGAGAAATGAAAAGCAATGGAAGAAAAAGTGACAAATTTAAAGAATTAATAATTGATGCAAAAAATAGGATAGAAGAAAGACAGGTCCCTATTCGACAGCAATGATACAAAGATGATAAATGTTGACGACCTAATAAAGGTGAAAGATACAATGGAAGAAAATAATAACTGGATGACAGAAGAGGAACAGTTAGTATGAGTGGAAGAAATTGATTTAAAACAACAGTGTATGAGAAGTGAACCAAAAGGAGTTATTGAAAAACTCGGAATATATCAGAACAAACTCAGATGTGGATATAGACAGTCTAATACCCTGCTTACATCATTTTATCCCGCTTTTCATCATTAGGAGACCAATAGATGGATAAAATAAACATCTATTAACAAAAGATTGACTTATGAAATCAAAAGACCAAATGGAAATATAACTAAAGATTATTAATAAACTTATTTTGGTTTACTAAATTTACGTTTAGACTTGCTGCAAATAGAAATCAAATAAGCTACTTTTAGATAACCCATATCATTATTTCGTTAACATCGTCTTCAGACGTGTTACTGACGACCTCTAGCACCAGCGAGAGGTAAAATTAAAACATTCAAACTACTAAAATTGTTTAATAAAAATAAATGCGTGAGTGACGATCAAATATTCATCCAAAAACTAAGATGAAATCTTACTGATAAAAAGTACAATTTTCTATCAAAATACAAATAATTTTCGGTGACATTTATCAATCGACGATATATTTATTGGATCGGTAAGAATATATTTTTGGAAATTTTTTTATTTATTGATAAATATCGTATTACATCTAGCTAAAACAGACGATTCAAAAGTACTAATCAAGTTCTCCTTATACATTTTTGAAAATTAAATTGATTTGAGTTCAAATCTTGATTATAAATTGCTTTGAGATTGAACATAAGTATTGTAATCAAATCAGTTTTTGATTGATTTTAATAAATTTATAAATTATCACCTAAATCACAGTATATATATTGATTATATTCTTGCTATAGTTAAAGTGCTAGACAAAGACGCTAAGAACATACGCTGTTGAGTTTCCATATACTAAAAGCAAAAACTTATTAAACAATATTTTCAAATGGATTACTGCTTATTCGCGCTGAACAATTATTTTATAACTTTTTGTTTTAAAATATAAATTTTTATCTTACTTTGCGCGATTTTGGTTTTAAGTTTGTGAAGTAGCTTGATTTGAGTGATTGTCTGATTGAATTTATTTGCAATTTTGAAGTTGGTTATAGAATAATATTTAAACGCAAATTATATATACAGCTTTCTAACATTTTATTTGCAGACTTTTTGGGACATTAGCTGGCAGAAAACTACCATAACATTAATGGCTTTAATACAAAATCTAAAACCTCAATATTAGGAGGTACAAGAAGATTTATAACTGTCACCAATAAACAAGGTTTAATATGGTTTGCTGCAAGAGAGCAAGCGAATTTTGAGAAAGCATGGCATAAAATTCAAGGAAGCTGATGATGTCTTGTACATATATCAGAAGGACAATTGGCAGCGAATACATAACTATACATTATATGAAATGGCATTTTACGTATTATTATGCACTTTAATATAATCAGTAAAGGTATTTTGATGATATTCACCTGTTTCAATATATTATTGACAATAATAAATTACAAGAACAAAATCAATTCAGAATAATATGATATCAATGATTGAATTTGTGATTTATATAATTGAGGCTAATGACATGAAATTGAATTGAAAATATTGAATAACATAAAAACAAACAAGATTTCAAATTCGGTATATACAATTAAAATCATTAATTTTAAGACAGACCAATCAAATTATAAGCAATGGGTTTTATTGGAAAGTCGCACCGAAATTGAAGTGAAACCAAAGTTTGAAACGAAATTTAAATAAAACTAACTAATAAATCTTCAGCCCCTTTGATATAATTGATTAAAGTTTATAACTACATATTCTAATAATTTGCTAATTGTGCAGAATGATAATTCCAATATTATAGGCAATCAACAATTGGTAAATATTATTTATAATTTTACACTTTCACATCAGGTTTAGTGTATTCCATATATATACATTACATAAATCAGGTATAATAGTATAATTAGTGACTACAGCTTATCGAAAATGTTACATTATTATGAATTCTTAATTATGAATTTGAGTAAATTCGGTTAATATCACTATTTTTCCTGGAAAAAGTGGAGTGACATTATGAGTTCGACTTTAAAGAAATTAAGATAAAACGATGAATACCGAACTAAATGAATTAAGATATTAAAACATGAAACAAAATTCGGAAATTACGTAACAAAACAATTCTGGAATAAAAATAGTCCTAAAGCCAATAGTAGAGATAGTTAATAGAAACAATCAATATTGAACAATAAGCATTACGAATTAACTTTTGATAAATTATTTATAGATATTGAGAATTGTCTTATTTGAAAAATAAAAGTAACATGTGATAAGTGTGAATTATTTAAAACAAAATGCATACTTATCATAATTCGCATAAATTAGAAGAGCTAATATAATGTCTTATATAATTGAACATTTTGTTTGGGGGGAAATTATAAAAAAATCACTGCGTGAGCATCCAAAAATATTAGCCTTACAACAATCTCTGATTGGGAGACATCAAAAACATCATGGCTTACGTGCAATTGAGGAAAAATGCAGAAATTGTATTAAAAAGATGTGGAGTGGACTAAATGAGCGATGATGAAACTGAGTGATACTAGCTCACTAAACTTAGTAAATATAGGAGGAAGAGAATGCAGCAGAAAATACATTAATGACGAGAATTTGAGGGTAATTAGAACATACAAGAGATAAAACAATCAATCAAAAGAGGGGAATACAAACAACAGCAACAGATGTGGAACTTCTGGAATAGACGCTTGAATAAAATTAATCGACGTGCAAATCTATAATTCATCATTATGAAAATATTCTGATCTGTGTAAATATTTAACAATATAATTTCGATTATATCTTATCTTTATTAATATTTGATTTTTACCTACAATATAATGTATATCTTTGAATAAATTGATATATTGGATTATATATGTATAGATATAACATTTTATGAACATTCTGGTAGGTATGCCAGTACCAAACCGATATTCATATATAAATGAATATTATAATAAAACAATATTTAAGCACCAGCGGTTTCTAATTTAATATTGAATAATATTTTGATTTAAATAAAAGCATTAATCGAAATGACTTTGTTATTTGATTTTTAAATAAGGAATAAAGGGATTTTAGTTTTCGACCAAAGATTGATTAAAGAAATAGAACCGAGTTTGCATTGTTGAGCATTTATATTGCTAAAATATAGAAATACAAAAATATCAATTAACATTATTAAATAATTAATTCGATAGTTAAACTTTCTAACCGAAAATTGGTCAGATATTTTCAATATTAGGAAGTATCGCTTAAATATTTTTCTTTTTATTTGAAGTCATACGCAATTGTTTTGGAAACTAAATCAATCAGTGTAGTATAAATTAAATTAATCACTTATTTTCTATATATAACAATTTATTTATTTCAGAGATTTAGTATGTATATAGAAAATAATAAGATTAAAATTAATGAAATTTTAGTGATACCGTTAATTTCGAATTTTTTAGAATTTTCATAAATACAAATTACTTTATAACTTTTTCCAAGATGGTTCGAGGTAACTAAAAACATACGCAATACAAAAACACGTCGTCTGATAAGCATTTGTTAAATAATTTAATCACAAATTTGAATTGAAATAATTTTGAAATGGCCACTAAAATTTAAACAACATTTCTTAAAAATTTATTCATTGGAAAAAATAATGTTACTTGTTTATGAAAATAAGGGATTGCAAAAAGGAGACAGATATTGCAATTCATTGTTTGTATTTTTATTTTTTATATAATGTCAAAAAAATCTTTCTTGTTTATCATTGTATTTAACATGTATTTTGATTTATGTTTTTAAATTACCATACATATTTATATTTGAAGTTCTGATTCTATGAAACATTTAGCATAGAAACATTATCTGAATTTTAATTTGTGATTAACTCTTATGATAATATTCATCAGTATTCAATTGAATTGAACATAATTTAAATCTTGGTTTAAATTATGTGTTTATATAATTTTAAAGTAATATGAAATAACAACTTTATTTTGAATTTTTTAATATCTGTTTGAAACATCTTTTGTTATAATATTTGTCAAATGATATTTTAGAGATTGCGAGTTCTATTATTTAGATCACAAATAGAGTGGCCAAATATCAGCTTAAATTCATGACTCGATTCTACTTTGTCAACATAATTAACTTTGGGTTAATAGCATTTACTCGAGAAGAATTTATTCTCTTACATATACTCGATTAACAAAGTTTTTATAATATATAAAGATTTTTATTCTGAGATGTAAAATAACTATTGGTGTCACTTAACTTTCGCCCACCAGTTACTTTTACAAAAAGAAAGACAAGTGAGCCCACGCAGTTATGGATTTATCCTATTTATTTAAGTGAATGCTCTGTTGGGGTTTTATAAGATATGATGGGAGTAAATGAAATTAAAACGAAATTTTGGTGTTATAAAGATATAAAGTTCGGATTTAATATAATATGAAGGTAGATTGCGATTTGGCTTCCAACAGAATAGAGACAATCAGATACGCAGGAAGTGTTCAAATCACTCTCAAACTATAATAATAATAATATTGTTGGGAAAGCGCCTCCAACACCCCAAGTACATCTCACTATCAAGCCCCAGCTACAGCCACAAATGCTAGTGAGAGAATCGAATTGGATCAGGATGGCAACTGGGATGGAACGGTTTATCGTGGGGATAAGCCCGAGAAGGTTGG
>JBBMOY010795536.1:0-11285 GCA_037951405.1 Platydemus manokwari
TTCAATAAAATCCAAAAATATTGTTTTAATTTTGAAATTATTATTGAATATCAAAACTATTTATTTAATTTTTTTCATTAAATTATTATTAAATTATTATTGAATTTATTAATTTAAATTTTCCTCACAATTAATATTATTATTATTATTATTATTATTTTGAATTTTCTAAAATAAGCGGTTTGTTTTTTAAATCGTATTATTCTTGTTGTTAAGAATGAAATTATTTACCATGACAACGATAACGGATTTTATATTTAATCAGCGATTTTTATTTGGATAATTGTGGTAGAAATAATTTATTGGATAACTCCACAGGTTATTTCAATAAAATTTACTTTCAAAAAAATCCAAACAAAAACTGTATAAATTCATAATTGAATCACAGATGTCACGGATTTTTAATTTGAATTATTGATTGATTTTTAATATATTTTCAAATATATATATATATAATTATTAAAATAAAATGATTTAATTTTTTGATTTGATCAAAACGAACCTTTTTATATTTAAAATGTGCTTAAGTTTTAATATGAATTCCCTCGTGAATAATTTCTGCATATCTGGTCAGCAGATATTTCCATGGTGATTTTTTTGGATTACAAAATCAATCGATTGGGCTCCAAATCTATTATATATTTATCTATAACATTTCTCTAGCGAAAATATTTATCAAATCTGTAATATGTATTCAGTTTGTTATTTTTATGGTGTAAAATTGTTTTTCTTGTGGCTAATATATTCCATTTGAAAACTGTTTATTAACATCATTCAATTGTATTTATTCTTGTCATTTATTCATACTAAAACTTTTTAATTGTAATATATTCAAATATTGTAACCGTAATCATATAATTCCAATGTCCGTATATCAGTTATTACATATGTTTTTGATATTCAGCCAGTGATAATAATTCCATTTATTGGCAGCTTGTTTTGTAATAATATTTGAGATTGCCATACATATCGATATTTTATTCCAGTTATCCACTTATCATAGCGATTGAAAATCATTGCAGTGTTCGACAACAATATGTACTTACATCTCTTTTGAAAATGACTCTCGGGCAATACATTTATGTTCAAAACCAACCGATTCCCGATTGGCCATCACCCGAACAATTGAAATTTCGAATCATCCTTCTTAGTAAAAAACTAGTAGACATGCCCCCGAATGGCTGCAGTAAACTTAACAGCGATGAACTGACACATAACAGTACCGAATGTGGTTACGTTTCTGAAGAGGATGAGAATATTGAATTTACTCGACAAAAAGTTTCGCGAACAAGAAAAGTATTTGAAAATATTTATTTATACATTAAATTTTATGTCACCATAAATTAAATAACTTTATTAATCGATTTTTGAGTGTGTTTATTTATAATTATTGATTAAAATCATTTCGATTGAAACCATAAACGACTGAAATTCCATTTGTTTCAATTTTTCAGTCATATTCGAATGTTTATATTTTATTAATTTCGTTTTTGAACACGTGATAAATGGATTTATGGAATTAGCGATAATCACGTTCGATTGGGCTTTCAGATTTTTTCACTATCGATAAATGCCAATATTTACTAGCTCAGAATGAGTGTTGATATTTTATTACTTTTACTCTCACTCGTGATACATCAGTTTTATCAATGTTTTTATTATTCTAGCTCTATTCACTGTGAAATTTGATGGGAAAACAAATTTCTATGAGTTCATTAATTTATTATGCTGATAAATTTGAATATTATTATTTATTATTTTTAATGGTAATTATTATTAAATCTTTATTGACAATTCGAAAAAATGATATTATTTTGACTATTACCATATAAAACTTTATCTTCTCCGTCTCTTAAAATAAAATAAAACAACAGTAAGAATAAAGTAAATTTATTGAGTTAATTTAATGCACAACAAAACACACTAACAATAAGAACAAATAACGGTAAATAATAAGCAACTATTCAAAATCTTTACCATCTTGCTCCAAATAGAGATTGTATCGTTTCCTGAAGCTTCAATGACATATATGGATGACTTCTTGATTGATGTTTATTAAATCGTGTGAAATTGCTTCTTCAATTTCGTTGACTGTTGTATGCTTGTTATGGATTGCATAAACTCGATCTTTGATATAGCTCCATAGCCAAAAATCCAATATCGTGAGGTCTGGAGATCTTGACGGTTATTTCTTTGGTCCTTTATGACCAATTCACTAATGCGGAAAATGTTAATCAAGCCATCAAGTCGTAGTTTCTCGTGCAGTTTCTCATTGATTTGTGCTGTAATTCTATTTTACAAAATTTACCTCATTTTCCTTCATTATTTCATCAGGCAATTTTCCTGATCGCAATCTGATGAATAAGTTTCCAGTTTCTTCAAACTTCTATTTCCAGTATTGCACTGTTGTCCTAGTTGGTGATCCACAATTGAAATGTTGTTGAAATTTTTGACAAGCTTTGGCACTACCGTGGTACACTATTGCATGGCTAACTATAAACACTCTATATGCAAGCGAAAATTTAACATCACCAGCTGTTTTCCTCATGTTGTAATAATGCAACTGATTAATAGGAAATAAGAAATAAAGTATATTAATCAGCGAATAATAATTAATATCAATGAATATAAATATGTGAGTATAAATGATATTGTGGAGAATTAAGAATCGCACGATATATTTGAATTATTTGATTTATATCCGATCTATATGTGTTAAGCTTAAAAGAGTAAATTTAATAAAGAGAATATATTTTTGGTTTGTAATTAGCCAGATATTCGAGAGGTTAAGTGACTATTTTATTAAAAATTTAATGAAATCATTTCTGAATTTGTTGTAATATTATTATATTGTGTACATTTAGATATCGAATGCCCCGAAAATGAAATTGATGTGCTATCTGTCGGACATGTTTTTTCTCAATTTCACTAGGTTTGACGATTCTAAACTCATTCCCAACAATTCCTCTTTGAGTAAGTATATTTTTACTATGTATTTCTTGCTTTTATAGACATTCGGAAAACCCAATTTTAATCAATCCATCATGGTTACAATCGAATTCGTGTGAAAAATCGCTTTGTCAGTGAATTTTGTTATTTTCATTATCAAAAGTTTAATTTTCAACGAATTGCATTTACGTGTTGTTTTTAAAACTCTATTATTTTTGTGTATCTGCTTGGATTGATGTTGGCTTTGAATGGGTTGGAATAATTTTTGACATGTGTTGATGAAAAATTGCAGTTGATAAAATATTATTTTAGAAAACCAATAAAGAAATAATTGAAAATATTATAATTTCTAATTGGTAAGACCTGTGAAGATAAAAATAGAAACAAGACATTTTTCGTTATCATCATACAATCGAAACTTTTAATTCATGCTGATCAATGATAATTCTCCCATCATAATTTAGATGAATTTATCAAGATAATCTGGAAAGAATTGTTTGAATGTATTGGCACATTAAATGTTTAAATTAATAAATGAAAATATATGATCAATTCATAATATTTATTCAAAATGACATGTTTTTCATTTCAATTCCTTTTTATTTCGAATAAAGATTATTTCTATTTCCATTCGAGAAAATGTAATAAATCATCTCGACGAATAAAATTTGTAATCCCAATTTATTAAGAGTTTTCTTCAAAATGAATTATTAAATTTTATCTTCTCTTGTTCCAATAGCTCTCATTAAAATACCAAGAAAAATTAATCAATTGGAATCAATTTATTTTATAATTTAAAGCTCATCTTGTTTCAATCACTGACGAATACCAGAGGCATAAAATATCAAAGTCGTTGGAAAAATTTAATAAAATGTTTGGAAATACATTGATATTGTCCTGCGGTCAGACTTTCTATGAAAGATCGTTTTTGATATTGAGTGTATGGTCATATATTAGATATATCTGACCCACTGAATTCCGATTGATTATTTTAATCAGCGATAAGGCTTTTATCTTTATATATATGTCAGACATTTCTCTAATTAAGCATCTTACATCTTTGCTTTCGGTTGCTTTCACATTCTTATGAATTATAATGTCAACTGAATTTTATAAGAAAATCACTTAGTTATATCAATTCCTAAAATATTGTGTTAATTGCGAGGATTAGGAAATGATTATAAATAACTTTCAATATCCTTTCATGTTAACTAATAAATAAGAATTAAGAATATTTGTATAATAGGTACCTGTCTTTAGTCGGATCGGTATATCTCTGATTTAAACGTATGTCGTAGAGCTTTACAAAATTCCGGATTCTTACTTTTATAATTCATATAAATTTTACAATTTAAGTCGTATTTCTTATTATTTCGCAGCTATTGTTACTGACAAGTGAAGCATATGTATTGATTTTTTCTGCATATTATGTACATGTACTATCAGTACGTAGTTTTAACAGAAATTTAATAATAATACACTTTTAAAAATTATATTTTCTTTATTTTATAAATCTGCGATTGCTTTAAAAGTCTTACAGATGTCTTGTTTATTTCATCCATTCATAAGGGTGAAAAACGATTAAATATACAAGTTCACACCCTAATGTGAATATGGGAATGAATCGAAAGACAGAATTGATGAATTTCGGTACCTAAGATACTGGAAGTTAGCGATTCACTTAAAACAATCATGTCTTTTGCTCAGAAACAGTTGGTAGGTCAAGCGAATAAATTTGGAGCATTCAAAACCAAGCTTTCAAATCTAGTAGAGACCAATTATAGACTAAATTGATAAGAATAAATGATTATAAGTCAGGAGTTTTATTTTTATAATCCTTCATGTTTTTGATTTAGGTACCAATTTTCTGTCTGAAAATTGGTAACTGTCTAACTATCGATAATTGGTTAAGTGTCATATGAACTATTGTCAACAATGAAATGAAAAGCCACTTATTTTTATTCTATAAATCTATTTGATAGTAGGCTTATGTAGCATAAATCATATGAATAGTGGCTCTCCAACCAAATCCAATTTAGGCGGGCTTGGCCATATATTTATATTATTTTAGCGAAATTTTTAATCAATGCAAGTGAAATAGAAGCACAATCATAATATTTATTTCCTTACTTTTCTGATTTTTTGATATTGAAAGTTATTTTAAATTTATTCATATTGTAAATACTCAATGCACTATTCAACTCAACACTCACATAAATAGCTACAATTTAGCTACAATTTCAATGCTAAATTCAAGATTAACAAACACAGCAAAAAAACCGCATTATTTTTTTTGTTAAAAAAGCAGCTAAAAGCAACTATTTCAATAAAAAAATCTAAATTTGATTTCCAAAATTGATCTAAAAAGCATTTATAACCATTTATTTAATCCCAAAGATAACCTTTTTCTATGAAAGGGTGTTTAGTGTTGTTTATGTTATTAACGAAACATGCTTGGAGGACATTCAAAACAATTTTTGATTCACTCATGCCTTTATCATTTAATCTGCGTCAGCCAACCCTGTATCCAAAAGTATTTAAGCAAAATAGTCCAAAAATATTATCGAAACACCGATGATATAATTTCAGAATTTATTTTTTAAACTAATCTGGTCAGCGTGAAAATGCACTTTAAAAATATTCTAATGTTAAAACAACGTAGTAAATAATATTATCTTTATATATATTCTTAAATAAGTTTAGTTTCGTTATATTCAAATAATAAAATGTATGTTTTAATCTTTTAAAAAATCTTTAACATTTATTAAGAATTTTCTAATATCATAAAGTAATAAAAAAATTTCGTGGCTTGGAACAAAGTTATCATGTCAGATTTCAAATGTCCTGATGAGGAACATTTAGCCCGTAACCGTGGATAAAACTGTGGATATGTAATATACCGTTAAAATTATTTTTCTGAATATTTCATTTTCATAACAAATAAGAATTATTCATTTTCTTCAACTTCCCAATTTTTATTACATCATATTAGTAGCAATTGTATGGAAAATTTTGCAATACACTTCAATCCCATTTTTAACGAATGATAATAATATTAAAAAATTCTTGAACAGTTCATAACTGGAATCGTTTATGGTTCACTGTAGTAGCAGCTCAATCCTTTACTCAATTTTAAATATTCGATGGACGAAACCTTCCCTTCTACGGAATTTTCTCAATCTAAATTTTAAAAAATAATTATCTTTTTAAGAAATAAAATTCAGAAGAAATAATTATCCCAGATATGGTAATTGGGTTGCGTACATCTATTGTACACACTTTTGACGTGCTAGTCTTGTTCAGAAAATAGAAGTTTGTAGTTCAAATCGATATCCCCTTAATTATTCAATTATTTTAATTGTTTTAATTAAAGTTATAAAATAAAATAGTTTTTTTTAAATTCCTTTATTGTTTCAAAAATTATTTTTTCAACGTGGACGAAATTTATGGATAATAATAGATTAATCTTAATGGTTTAGATAACCCATTTAGCAATTTCTAATCTCTAACTTGTCTGTAAATGATGATCCAGATTAATCTATTTTCTAATAAATCTTTTTCGAATCATTATTGATTTTATCAGATCTTAATTTTTCGATCGTGAAATCTTGATTTTCCAACATTTTTACATTTCCAAACATTTTGAAATCTTGTTTATCTAGCTTATTTGTTCTCGTGTTAGTACGCTGTCATATGGAACAAGTTTTTCGATAGATTTCAAATGGCAATCTAATCCAATCACGATTTCACAATGTGCAAGGGAAAATATTTTACATTGTTAATTAAGTCGAGTTGTTATAAACACAATGAATATCCATTTACTCCATTCGTCAATTTGACATTGGTGTTCATCTTCAAAATAGTCTGAATACACACACACTCGCACACACACGCCAGAACAAAAGCAAAGAATAAATTCAATTTCTGAATTGACAAGACAAAACTTTATCGAATTTCTTTTCTGATAATAAATTAATGATTATTTCATTTCTAATATTATCTAATTGTTATCTGATAAAGAATTTGAACGACAGTTTCTTTTTTAAGAATACGTCTTAACTAACTTCAATAATGGATTTCCAAGATAATTTTCTGTTTATCGCTACTAATAGTTTTTAAAAAGTGTTTTTATTAGATTATTTACAAATGATCACATTAGGCACCGTTTGTATGTCAAATGATTGTTAAATTGACTTCTATGTGTATAGTTGTATATTCTACTATAATTAGTTTATTATATTTTTATTGTTGTGTTCTTATTATAATTGTTTATCCTATTTGGCACTTCACACCAAAAGACCATAAACACAGTTAGTATTTCTTGAAGCATTTGTTCAAAATTTATCCATTGCATGACCTGCAATCGTTATTTCACCTGATCTATCCTTAACTAATCATATTCGATTGCTTATTGGATGATTCCGAATGTGATGTTTATGAGTACAGTGAATCCATATAAAGTTCAACCTTATTGCTTGATAGTTGTATGCAATTAAAGAATCTGGTTTGCCATTTGATTTGTTAACATATATGTTAACAAGGCGCAAAATATAAATATATGATTAGAATTTTGATTTCTTTCATGTGAGAGAATTTTTAATTAAATTAAATTAATAAAGATTTAATTTTATATAAAATTAAAAATTTATTTGTTTAAATTATTGAATTTAAATAGAATTTGGTGTCGTGACTTTTCGGTTTGTTTTTAATCTGTAGTTTTTAAAATAATAGCGGCTTACATAGCGATCATGTATCTGGATTCGATTCAGACATCTGTGACTAAAAATTATGGAAAAGAAGGAGAAAGATGTTGAGAGTATATAGAGAATATATAAAGAAGATATATAGAATATGTAGAGAAGATATAAAGAAATTAGAAGAATTTGGGATTGTTATGTAGATAAATATGTAGAGAATTCGATACAATGTCAATTAAAAATACAAAAAAATCAACGATTTTAAAGAAAGAGGAGTGTGAGAATTTTTAAATGAATTAGATTTTTAAAGATTTAATTTTATGTAAAATTATATTTATTTGTTTAACTATTTAAATAGAATTTGGTGTTGTGATCTTTCAGTTCGTTTTTAATGTGTGATTTTTTAAATAGTAGCGGCTTACATTCCATTTTTGCCAAAGCTACCAAAGAATGTTGCTAATATATTTGGATTTCTGTACATGATAGAAGGAAAATCCATCATATTATTCAGGCTTGGATGTTTTGTATAATTTAAAAGTATCAAACAAGAATAGTGGAATATGAAGCATGTTTTCACATATTTATTTGATTCTATAAAAATCTTTGAAAACAATGGAAAGTTTTGTATTTGTCTTTCGAAATATATTTTCTTTGTTTGAATCATTTTGTGTTATTATATAAACAAAATATTGATGATTATTTTTATTTTAGCAGCTAGTCAGTGCAGCAGTTTAAAAAGATCAACAAATAACACTTGGATACCAGAGGTCTCCTTTTTATCGGAATTGCATGCGATAAGATTAGCAAATGAACACAGTCAAAGCTTCATGTATCATAATAAAAGCGACTTGGTGTGTGTTTATCCCAATATAACACGAGTCGATAGCAGTAATTACAACCCACAAGATCTGTGGAATTGTGGCTGTCAAATTGTGGCTCTTAATTATCAGACAATGGGTTTAATGATGGATTTAAGTGCTGGATTTTTTTCCCGTAATGGAAACTGTGGTTATGTTCTCAAACCGGAAATAATGCGACATCAATTATTATTAGACATGCATCACAAAGATGGAATTCCTGATATATTACCACAAGTATTGTTCCAATTAAATTTAATTTTATTATCTGTTTTCTACTCTATTCCAGACCATTCATATTCGTATAATCAGTGCACAGCAGTTACCAAAGCCGAGGGGTTCGACATCGAAAGGAAATGTGATTGATCCTTATGTAGTGATTCAGTTATGTGGAACACCGGCAGACTGTTCAGAAGAAAGAACGAAAACAGTACATGGCAATGCCTATAATCCTGTTTTTGATGAATCTTTTGAATTTGAAGTAGCAGTTTCCCAAATGGCCCTTGTTCGATTTCTCGTTTTAGATGATGATTCAATTGGAGATGATTTCATTGGTCAATATACTATTCCTTTTGAATGTATCCAGACAGGTAATCTTTTTGCTCAATTTCTTATCAAGATTGAAGGGAAATTTTTGATTTTTTTTCATAGGTTTGACTTTAACATTTAGTTCCTAATTTATTTATTTTAATTATAATTTACCATTTGTTTTAAACAAATTAACATTACACTAGATGCTACTCATACTTAATTGACGCTAATTTAAAATACTTTCTTTCGATAATTATAGCGTAATGAATATAATTAATTAACATATTTGTAGTAAAGGTAAATTCTTAGTGAAAAATAAACAATCGCAGCTTTATGATTGATAAATTGAGTGTAATCTTATTCTTATGTGGTGATTGAAGCATTAATTTTCATTGATAGACTCCTTGTGTGCCCGTTGTT
Organism: Platydemus manokwari; assembly: GCA_037951405.1. Taxonomy (NCBI): domain Eukaryota; kingdom Metazoa; phylum Platyhelminthes; order Tricladida; family Geoplanidae; genus Platydemus; species Platydemus manokwari. The sequence continues at coordinate 9,455 of JBBMOY010795536.1, forward strand.
ACTCGTAAATTTCAGCCCTTAATATATTAATTCTAAATATTGCTCCATAGTACATGAGAACTGGTGAGAATTTTAATTGTGTTGGTCATCGTTGATTGTCTGTTTCCCATGATTTTGTGTCTCAAGTCTCCATATTCATTACAAACATAATTATTTTTGATTGTTCTTGTTATCATTATAATTCATTAACGGTTATAAATTATAATCCATTGACTATAACTTGAAATTGACTATCTATAGTTTATTGGAACTCTCATTTGCTGTTTTCATTAAATGTCTTTATTTTATTTTATTTTGTTACGCTTACTTAATGAAATCTAAATGATATTGAATCCTTTAAGGTATATTATTAAAAACAACTTGAGACCATTAATGAAACTCAGAGTGTAAGTTTCAAACATTCCAATACTGTTATCTTATATAAAAAGAACTGAAATAAATTTCTGCAAATCGTACAGGCTAATTCAATGTCGTAGTCAGTAATAAAAAGTTGTATATTATTTCTCAAACTTTCTGACGTTGGATATCATCTAAGAAATAATTGAATTTCTTTCTATAACTAAGTTTTATAAGAATAATATTTGCATTTTTGTTGAGATATATAAATAAATAAAAGATTATTGATTTAAGTTTTTACATACTCTATTTTCCTGATTATAAGCGCACCATGTACATCTCTGGTGCTTACATGGGATTCCTTTTCAAAATTTTTCGCACCTCGTTTACAAATCACATGATTCAAATCCGTACCGTGCAATAAGTGGAACAAATGGCAGTTACATTAGAATCCATCAAGACTGAGTTTAAAAGAGGAAATCTTTATGATTGTCATAGTCGTTGCTATAGACTTTCAAATGAATTTGACATCGATAATAGTTCCAGTGATTGCAGTGATATTCATGAAAATGTGATTGTTATGATTGAGTGATATCTGAGTAAGAACATCTTAGGAAAATGAAAAGAGAAATTATGAATTAAATAAGCAGTTGTGCAAAAGTTAAATAATTGATTGATTCGAGTTTTAGGTTTGGAAATATTTGAGAAAATAAATTTAATAAATATGAAAGAATTGCTTGAGAACATATAAAAATAGTGTCTTTAGAAATTAATACTGGAGGCTAGTAAAGGAAACAACAGAAGATGTATAATTTTGCACTAAATATCCATAAATTTTGATGGCAATAATTTTGTAAATAGATCAGAATAGTTAATAATACTTTACGTGTAACGCAGCATTTTGTTTTACTCAATAATATTATTATAGAAATAACTTTGACCAGATACATATAGTGTTGTAAATGTAAGCTAGTTCGATCAATTTGAAGAATATCTCCTTAAGTTAAGTTTTGTGGGAACATCTTTTATAATTATCTGAACTAGGGGATCTGTAAACCTTTGGATCAAGAGTGAAAAATTCTATTTCTAGAAAAATGTATAGGCTATAATTCATGAAAAAGATAAATTATAAATTATATCGATTTGCAATATTTGATTAAAATTATATTTATATTCCATTAAATAATCTCGGATGATATCTTTGTAACTACTGAAATACCTGGTTTTGATAAATGAATATTAATCATATTCAATTCAAATATTATCTTAATCGTTTGGATTGTTGTTTATAATCATATTATTATCAAATTACTGGACCGTACTGTGAGAATATTAAAAATGAATTAAATTTTTACCGATTTAATTTCATATAAAATTATATTTATTGGTTTAGATAATTTTATTTAAATACATTTTTTATTGTTGTGTATTTTCAGTTCGTTTTCGTTGTGTGTTTTACACAAATCGTAGCGACTAACACGAACTTTAGTTTTTT
>JBBMOY010796647.1:0-11282 GCA_037951405.1 Platydemus manokwari
GATAGATAGATAGATAGATAGATAGATAGATAGATAGATAGATAGATAGATAGATAGATAGATAGATAGATAGATACTGGGTCTGAAGTGGTGTGCAATTAAACATGGGTTTGTTTCTATACACTCATTGAAAGCGTATTGTTTTTTCTAGAAGATATTTTCCTGTAACTTCTATGATGACTGCTGTGGCTGTGCGTGGACCCTTTGTCCAGAACTTGAGGTCATTTTGGAGTTGAGTTTGGTTGACGAAGTTTGGTTCTCCTCTAGCACGATGAAGCCACATTAATTGGTGATAGCTCTTCCTCATTTGCAAACGTTAAGGAGATTGGTGGAGGACAGGGTTTTGTAATTATGTAGAGGAATTGACTGCTTCTGAATTGATGGTTTCCGGATTAATGGCTTCAGAAATATAATAAAACGTTAGCAGGCAACTAATAATGTTGAAACAACAATTTAATCATGCCTTAGATCAGTGATTCCCAGACGGTCGGTGGTAAATACAAGCTCATTTGGGGGCGATAATACTATAAGAATGTAAGGAAATGATTATTGAAAATTTTGATTTATCTCGTTTGCACAAAATTTGGCTTTAAACAACGTACTGTACGTTCTCACTAATTCTTATTGAAGTATGTGTAATCACGCACTCAATGGTACTGCTTGTGCGCTTTGTCGCTTGAAACACCGAAGCCTGGTAGTAGAGTGGTAGTATTTCTGTGATTCCCCGTAATGATTAACTTAAATAAAACTAAAAGAAATGTTAGTTTGTTGTGACATCTTTTTAAAATATTTAATGAAAAAGATATTAACATTAAGATTTTTTTTATAAATTGCTACTAAAATTAAAAAAAATTGGTGTGGGTTAGTTAGGGAGTCTAAGTAATATTTATTCTGAAAAGGGGGCGGTACACCGAAAAGTTTGGGGATCACTGCCTTAGATGAACGGTTTGGTATGATTAATAAAGCTTTCTCGCAATTTCGTCACCCCGTTATACTCCCAACTAATCTCCTATCTGAGATTGATGAAAGGACAATAGAAATGTGAACCATGAAAAATCTTACCATGTGGAATGAAATCCAATTATGTGTGTAATTCCAAATAATTTATGATGAGGATCTTCCTCAGTTTATACACTATCTCTCTCGAAGTATTGACTAAGCGCAATGACGCATAGTCACGTTTTCTCGATGATTTCCTACGTTGCCATGGTTTCATTGATTTCTATGGTCTTTCTGCTAGTTTTCTAGGTAACGTGAAATTTTATGTAAGTTAGTCATTACTGAATAATTATTTGGCAATTTAAAATTTTAAATTTTTGTTTTTTATGAGTAATCGTTATTATATATTTGTTATGATATATTTTATTATTTTTGTTATGTAATTTTTTATTGTTATTATACTATTATGTTTATGTACACCTGTATTATTATTTATTTCGATGGATATCTATGTATCTAACATATACATAGAGAGCCTACAAGTTATATAGAACAAAATAAAACAATAAAATAAGAACTTATTGAGGACAAAACTACTAATATTTATTCGATATTATTATATATCTATGAAGTGTGTAAAGAACCGATTTGAGCAAAGAAGTTAATTTGTCCAAGTTAATGTAGTTATAATTATCTATTTGAATTAGTATAAGAAGGCATAAATTATCATATTAATTTATATTCCAGCTGAAAACTGGTAGCTACAATGTATCTCAACATATTTTGTATGCTATATTTTAAAAGGTAAAATATTGCGTAAAAATGTCCTCTTGTACTGTAAGAGATAACGATTTCAGTATTTTTAAACAACAGTTTGATGAGTTAAAGTCGGGTCTTTTTGTAGAGCAAAGTATTTTTTGAAAAACCTTATTTTTGACTACTGGCATACTTCATTTTTCATCATTAATGTAAAATAAAGTGTTTCAAAACATTTGGTTGATTAGAATGATAAATTGATTTCTTAATATTTTAAAAATATTTAATATAAAAAACATTTTCGTAATAAAAATAAATTAAGTATAAACTGAGTTTAGTAATACTTAATATATTCATTCGTTTACACAAAAGCAAATAAGTAATATAAAAATCTTTGTTAAAATTATAATTGTTTGAATACAAATTTGATGATAATTTTGAATTAGTAAATAATTGTACAAATAGAGAAATATACAATACAATTAGATTTTATTTTAATTTTTTATATATTCTTAATAATTTGAATATTTAGAGTTATTTCAAAATGTCAAATTATTTGAAGATGTGGGAAATAATGAAAAAATACGATTTTGATGATAATTCCGAATGGTCGATAGATTTAAAATGTATTATTTGTTGCAAACTCGTAATTGATGCTCGTCAGGGTACTTGTGGTTGTCTTTATTGTGGGAAATGTATTGAAAACTACATGGACAATGGTTCGAAAAATTGTCCCGGTGAAATCAACATTGAAAACCATCCAACATTGGAATCATTTCATAATGTTATAATTGACAATAATGCTAATAGACGAGTTTCAAAATTGAAATACAAATGCCCACAAAATTTTTGCAACCACAACTGTGAATTGATGGAAATGTTCGACCATTTAAGGGTTTGTAATAAACGAGAAACCAATTGTCCATATCATGAGATTGGATGTCGAGTTGTGGCCATACAGAATGATGAATTGTCAAATCATTTCCAGACAGATGTATATCAGCACAGTCTTATGTTAAACGAATGGATAATGAATATTAAAAACGAAATGTCTTCATTGTTGACTAATGAATCGAAAATGTTGATCCAAGAACAAATCGAAGCGATCAATACTAATATTTCCAAAATATTGATTGATAATGACGAAGAAAATAAAAGAAAACAAGTAAAAATTGTTGCGATTTTGTGACAAATTAATGTTTTGTCGACACTTATAGGTTAAAATTGATGAATTGAAAAGGGATGTCACGAAAATCAAGAATAAAAACAAAGAATACGATCGAATGATTCGCAAAATGCAAACGGAAATCTCCAACAACAATAACGAAATCAATCGTTGGAAAGAGCGTTGTGAAGAGATTAGTTCCTTGATAGACGGCATGAAGCCAATCAATGAATTCCATGGCATAAAAGGGAAGAAAATCAATGCTTGCCACAATTATTTATCGTCGAATCTCAATGATGAAGTTTGGTCCGTTGAGAATGAGGAAAATATCGCCTGTCAAATCAACGAACGCCCATGTTTGCCGTCGATTCCAATCGATTGTTTGTTGTGGGAAATATCGGATTTGAAGAATTTACGGAAGAACCGACGTCGAATTTGGAGCGATGATTTCCATTCACTTGATTTTGTTTATAAGATGAGATTATTGTTTGATACATTTAGCAGTTTTGACGGATCACAGATGAGTATTCGCTTGTTCATGTACGATGGTGATGGGGCGGTTGATAAGGACACTAATTGGCCATTCAAAGGATTGGCAACGGTTACCATTAGCAACCGCGATGATCCACAATCATTCCAAACACTATCTCGTTGTTTAGAAGTCAGTAAGCCATCCAATGTTGTGAATGAGGGCCAATTTTTTTATTTCAATTATGTTGATCTCACAAAAGCTGGTGTTTTGAAATCGAAAACGATTATTATCGATTGGAAAATATCGACCAATCATTGTTGAGGGATTCGGTTTTGTTTTAGAATGAATGTAAATTGGTGATTTTTGATGATCGATTTATTGCATTGGTTGAAAGGTTGAGATTTGTTTATTTATTTATCGATTATTCCATAATAAGTGTGTTGCTTATATTTTGTATTATTGATTATCTATAATATTCGGATAATGTTACTATTTTTAATGTGATCGATGAAACATTTTTTTCCAGAATTTTTGAATGAAAATGTAATGAAATTCGATTTTTATTTTTTGTTAATTTTTTAAATGTAAAATTTAATTGTGATTTTTATTCGATTTATCATCAGATATTACCAAAATATTTGACAAATAATAAATTTATTTTAACCTTTTACTAATATATTGTTGTGATTTGATGTGTAAGCACAGAAATATTCGTTGTCGTTGATTATATTATCGTTGCGATATATGATACGATTGTGGTTGATGATTAAATGTGTCACAATTCCAATAGATGTATTTGCAAGAAGTCAGTATCTTTGTCATTTCTACTCATTATTGGATATGAAGTGCTTTATAATTTGCTTGTTTGCTAATTGGAGATTTGCCACTTCATTTAGATAACTATTGTATAACTTGTTCGAAGTTGATTTGCAGTTATTATTTTCATACACTTAAATTTATATATTTTTAAAAAGCTTGTTCAAGTAAAATATCTAAATAATTAATGATAACTTCCATCTTAAAGTCGCATAATAAAATTATATTGACCAACTAAATATAATTTTGGAATCATTAAAAAATATTCTAATTATTATTACTGAATATGAGATGCAAATTAAATATGTTAAAATAAAAAATTCTATAATGCTATGGGTACAAGTGTGAAATGAGGAGAATTTACCTGACAATCCAAAATGAACAGAAAAGAGCTATAAATGGGATTAGTTGAAGTATCATATTGGTTGTTATTTTGATTTTGTTTGAATGTATTGATGTTTATTCTTTTGTTGATAAATGGTAAACACTGTTTTATCATTTGTTGAGTTATCCAATACGATATTTTTATACATTGAGGTTCAATTAGACAAATCATCACATCGCATTATTTATCAATTTTACCCGTGTTCACTCCAGTAACCTCAGTGTTTAAATATAAATCTTCACTGCTAAAGACCATCGATACTCTTTCTTTGATCATTTATTCATTATAATAATTATAAATTATTATCAAGTAGTTTCTGTGTTAAAAGTCTCACATTTGTATTTGAAACTTACATTTAATTCCGATAATTCATTGGTATTCATTAAATATATTTCGACATTCTATTTTACTTTCTGCCACTATTTCTTATCGTTGGACACACATTGAAATTGAATTTTTATGAACAGGCCCACTATCACATAGGTTTATTTTGCTGCACACACTTAATTTCATTTTTAAAATTTTGAATTCATTTTTTCTATCGCAATTTAATATTGAAGACGATGCAATCAGTGTTAAGGTGGTAAAAATCAAATCATCAAATGTGACATTGTAACTGATATTATTATAGAAATTCCTTGAATATTTATGAAAATAATTAATACAATATAATTTTAATACAAGAAGTAAATTAATAATTTGTTTATAGATACACATTTATTGTACCATGTTCAATAATCTGTTCCGGTCATGCTCGACATTAATCTTTACTCTTTATAGTAATAATAATGTGATAAAATTAATGATATAATAGATGGTCTTCTTTATTAATATGATAATTAATAATCTAGGGAAAATTTTCATTACAGAAATTAAAGATTTGCTTGCTAACATATAATAACAAGCGTGGAAACATAAATCAACGTTAAATTGATTTTTAAGAAAAAATATTTTCGAAATTTAAATAGTCCGTAGAGATTTGAATTCTCATAAACTGAAATGGTTTCTAAAATTCTCCTGATAATAATCAATTAAATATCTAATAAATATATATCACTGATTTGTTAATTGTGTGTTGTGAAATTGTTGCTGGTAATAGATCTAAATTCAGGTTTGGACAAAAACCTTATGCTAAAAATCAATGCCAAAAACATGATAATTATTCATAGTGTTCCATCCCATCAAGCGCTAGAGGAATTCTTGATATAAATTGAAGTATACAGAAAAATGTAAACACTTAAATGAAAGCTAATCACTAAAGGAAATATGAAATTTACCACTTTAGGATCTGTTTTATGATTTGATTATGTGTACTGTCCTGGAAATAATTTATCAGCAAATAAAATAAATATCTCTGAGCTTACATTAATAACTGTTGAATGTTTAATAGTTGATGGAAGTTATGTATCTGGAGAAAGAACAAATATTACTTATAATTTTCCAGCTAATAGTGTTCCTCCTGTCTATATATGTATATTGAAGAAGTAAATCAAGTCATCTATTTCCCGATATTTAATAAATGTATTACTGAGATTTCTTTTAAAATAACTAATCGAAATGGAAATTTAATAGACTTTAATGATGAAGAAATCTAATTACACCTTCATCTTAAACAAGTTTGAACGAAGTTCTTTCAATTTTTCATTTAAAAATGTATATGATAAATTTTCTAAGAATATATGAAACTAATAAAACTACTAATTTTTATTTAAATGATTTAAATTTAGATACTAAAATTATCATTTAGAAACTACAAAAATATAGAGATTCTCAGTCGTTATAAATAAGCAAATTTCATAATATATAATTTGATCCTTATGGAATTTTACCAACTAAAGAACTTTATGAATTCATTGGTAAATATTTTATATAACAATATTGAAATATAAAATTAGGGAGAATTATGTGGGAATTATCTTTGTATGTTTTATATTGTTCAAATAATGTATTAGAATTTTATTATATTATTGACCATTTGAAAAATGAGGCTGGTAACCGGAAGTGATTCATAAATTTGATAATAGTTTAGTAAATAATATGAAAGATATTCAAGAAATAATAATATTATTGAGTACGAATTTATGATAGAAAATATATTAATTGGGATGGTCATTATATGAAAGGAAATTTGGGATTAAATGACAAACAAAATAACAAACATAGTAGATCCTAAAAATGAATTTGATGCAGTTAATAAAAAATATCTTGAAAGGTGTTTCGGAGGGGTTGAAAAGTATTTCAAAAATGAAATTGGTAAAACTGATAAAAAGCTTAGAATTTATCTTTCTTAAAATAGCAAAAGGCCTGAATAAATTAGAAATAGCAAAATGTCAATTGATAATATTTTTTAAAAAATATTGATAAACTTCATTCATTATATAAATCAATAATTACCATGATGGATTATAAAAAAAAGAAATCAATGCAATCTCAGAAAAAGTTGAACATTTGAAATTCATAGAATAAAAAACAGGAACTTCAATTTATAAGACAAGCAGATAAAAATTAGACAATAAGTTAAATAATTTTTTTAACTTTTATTTTTGTTATAAAGATAAAAAAGAAATCAGAAAATTAATATAAACTTTTTACATAATTTAGTACAATAATTAAGAATTATAAAAGTGATGAAAATAGTTACAAAAAATTTTTATTAAATTTATTAAAGAAAAAGGGTTCAATAGAACTTCTTTTGCAATGGAACTATAATTTTTAATGGTGATCCACTTAAAAATCAAAAAAATGTTGAAATAAATTATAAGAATCTATAAATTGGTTTTGTTTTTGAGAATATTAAAAATAATAAAATAAGTAATATCGGAATAAAAGGTTATTATTCATACATGAAAATTAGTAACCATATACACCAAAAATTTTATATAGGGAAACAGTTGTAAACCGAAAATTTGCACTTAATAGGAAAATGCAAAAAGTACAATAAAAAAAACCAAATATACATGATTTGAGACATATTTCAGATTTAAGGATTATATATGGGAGATTGAATTATCATAATATGACATTAAAATATAATAATCATTCTAAAAACCATGTAGTCCAGAATCACGAAATAAATGATCACAATTGATGATGAACACCTTAATAAAATCAGCAGGACTGGCTCCTAATAAGCTCAGTGAAAGCGGAATATGATGAAAGAAGTCGAAGAACAAAAGACATGCGTGAGAAAAAAAAGAGAGAGAGAATAACAAGAAAAGAATATAACATCGATATTTGATGCCGATGACTAAGTTCAAAATTAAAACAAAAAAATCCCAAGCAAACAATCCAAATGAAAATGGTGTAACAATCATATGATATCGACTGGAATCTTGATTTTTTATTAGCCGTTCGACTTCTTGAAAATTTTGAATTTTTAATAGTAAAATCGAATTTGATTAAAATTTTGACCTCTGATATTCGATATCACTTGTTATGACGATGATGTATTTATTTTTAATTCGATTATGATTTTTGTTGTAACACAACACTTGTATTATCATCAATTAATCAAAGATAAAAACAAATAATAACAAATCATATGAAAATCAAAGTTTAGTATTTTAAAATAATATTAGAAAAATAAATAAAAATAGAATAAAATGCGTAGATAAGTTTAACAAATTTGATAAATAAATCTTTAAAATTAGCGGATATTATATAACGACAATACATCGGTGAATTCAATAAAATCGCCATTGAATTAGAGAAAGAAAATTAGCTAGGATTAATAATTAGAACCTGAAAGTAAAGATTATTATTTGAGAAGTCACATGTCTGAATATAAAGATTATTGTTTGAGGAAACAATGAGAGAAATGAAAGTTAGCGAATTAAAATTAAAATAAATAACAAGCCAGCAGGTTCTGATCTTCTGGACCTATAACAAATAATATTTTAAATTCTATATAATGAACTTTTCGGAAATAAAACATTATACTTGCCACTCTGGGCAAGTTAATATCAGCAAATCTTTTGTAAAAATAAATGTTAAAACATTGTAAACATTTGTCATTTTGTAATTAATTTTAATATTTGTAATGGCGCTTCAAAATAAAACTTTGTATTTAATTTTAAAGGGAAGAACAAAAGGCTTTTATATATAAGAACTCAATTTTATTTATTTAAAATCCAGTCGAGTTCTGCGTGGTACTTTAGCCACAATATAGTAATCCTAGGTTTTGGATTATTTGATGAATTTGTCTTTAAATTAGTATATTAACGTGGTAGGTATTTTCTAGATTTCTTTTAATTCTGCCTCTGGTCCGAGGCACTGATGAGGCCCATGGAAGGCCGAAATAAAACACTATATGTACCATAAAACTACCATCATGATCGTCATCATCACTGCAGCCATCGTTCTTGAAGGCTCCGAGAGATCAACAAGTCCTGCATATCGCTGTACCGAAATACTAATGAGGCCGAAATAGGACTAATTTTCAGCAAAAGGTAAATTATTCATTTACTTATTTATATTTTGACCACTAATAGTTTGCTAATTGAACCGATAGGGATTAAACATCAATGCAGTCGATTGGTAAACCGATCGTGCAGTGTTTTTAATTAACACTCCAAGTTAAATTAAAGTAAAAACCTGAGAAGGAAAAACAAAGATTAAATAAGTATTCTTATCAAGGCGAGGTGTTATTTTAATATTAAATAGCATTTATTCTTGACAGAGACATTAATCTAATAAAATCTTGTAACTTTTCTATAATCTAAATGGCTTCAGAATCGTTATACATGAAAATGTTTTATGATATTTAGAAGAATTCTCTAGAGAATTTTGTGATTTTAATAACTAGCTATAAAATTTCGTTACCACGCATAAATTCTACAATAACAAATAACTCTATTTATTTCCCTCTTAAAGCGACAGAGTGGATTCTATCCCTTACAGTCCCAAACCCTTGAACCTATTGATATTGATTAATCAACACCAATGATTTTTTCCCTACATTCGAAATTACAAAATATCGCCAGTTAATGAGCTGCTTTTATTTCAGAAATAAATATTTATCAAACTATCGTTTTTCATTTGTATCTTCCAACAAATAAAATTAATGCATAAAATCCGGTTGCATTTGATTGGGAATTCGATAAAATCTATTCTTCACTTGTTTATTTGCATTCCATACTATCGCAATGATAGTGACAATTATATTTCTACTCTCTCTATCTATCAGATATTTTCCGATTTTTTTCCCATGTTTATAATTGGTTTTTCGTTGGTTTTGTTCATTTGTCTGCTATCATCGTCGCTTGAATATACCGGTGTAGATATTGACACAGATCACCAACGCAATGGGTTTCTCACCGTCAAAGTGAGTTTTCATTTGAAAAATTATGTTAAAATTTAATGATATAAATATTATAACATATATTTATGAAAGTAATTTCATTAATTTGTGAATAAAATGTGTATTGATGTGGAATATTTCAACATTAAACTGAATCTTTGACAGGGGAAATATTTATCTTCCGCTCGGCACAGAACTGTGTTAACAATGTTTATTGATGAATTGATGACTTGTATTGGTTGTGTTGATATAATTGATAAATGGGAAATATTGGAAGAGTTATATCATAGCGATTATTGGTAATTTTCTCAGATTTTTTGAAAGGGTTTAAATTTCTTTCTGCAGGATTGAAATCAGACATTTTGTCTCATCAAATTTAATAGAATCAATGTAAATTTTGCATTTCCAGTTTGGAATTATTTTTATCTCGTGCTGAATTAATTTATGGTTTCCATAGTAATGAGATAAATATTTTAAAAAAGTTTATATAATCTGACTTTTTTATATTAATTTACATTAATTTATAAGTATAAAATATTTATATTTATTATTTTATTTATTTATTTATAACATTTATTTTATGATAATATATAATTATCATATATAATTACAATGTTAAAATGTTATTTATTTATCACTATATTATCTGAAATATTCTATAAGGATAAAAATTGTCTGTAAAAGTGAGAATTAAAATTTAATACATCCTAACAGAGACAATACAATGACACTGTGTTGTTTACAACTTGTTTACCACTGTAGCATTTTCCTGGGTTTTTTTTTCTAAAACATTACTAAGAGGAACCATGAAAGAAGTCATGGATAATTGAAAAAAATAAATTAATCATGCTTGATTACTTGTCGATATCGCTGATAGGTTCAATTCAGTACAATGCAATATTTTTCAATAGGGTTTCCCCACTCATGGGAATTGATTGAAGGCTTATTTCCCATTAATCGCGATTATCACACAATAACTATTTTATTGTTTTTATTACATTCTCTCCATGTTTCGACTTCCTCATCATTATCTCAATGGACCAGTGTGTTTCAGTTTTATATTTCGGTGTTGGTGACCTGACATTTTAAAAGGTGGTTAAGGATAATTAATTGATATTTTTCCCAATACATTCAAGTCATTAATTCGATTTTCTTTTTTAGAATCTCAAGAGGAATTCCTTTCTTTATAACAAAGCACTCATCAGCGAATTAAGAAAACTGAGACATATCTACAAACAAATCAAGAAAGTTGGTTAAAATGTGAAATATAAACGTGATTTGTTAATGTAATAAATAACGAACCATGGTTATTTAGTTATTATTATTAATATTGTTATATTATTATTATTTTTATTATTTTTTTTTAAATTTCATAATATCATTATTATTATTATTATTATTATTATTATTATTATTATTATTATTATTATTATTATTATTATTATTATTA
>JBBMOY010797758.1:0-11280 GCA_037951405.1 Platydemus manokwari
TTGTTATTATTATTATTATTATGGTTATTATTATTATTATTATTATTATTATTATTCTTATTATTATTATTATTATTATTATTATATCTTTCATTATTATTATTTTTATTATTATTGTTATTATTATTATTATTATTCTTATTATTATTGTTATTATTATTATTATTATTATTATTATTATTATTATTATTATATATTTAATGATTATTATTAATACTATTATTATATCTTAAATTATTATTATTATTATTGTTGTTGTTTGAATGCGGTTCAAAAAGATAGACTAGATTAATATATTGATTGGAGAAAATAGCCAGGTGCCAAAACAAGATCAAAACGAATGATTTCATTAAAATCCTTTTTGGATAATATGTTCAAGATGCCTCAGTAATTTTCAGTCTGCGGGCAATTGGATAGATAAAATTATGAGATTTACAGAATATCCTTCATGAAATATAACAATATATTATTTTGTACACGCTTCTCAGAATTCGGCTGGCTGAAATATCGTAAATAAATGTAGATTTGTATTGACGATCAATATTATTTCTGTCAATGCGATAATTTTATTTTACTGACTTTTGATATTGAATTCCACTTAACACTGATAATATTGATTGATACTAAATATATATTATTGATAACAAGCTCAGAATTTCAGCCCGTGAAGTATTTTAAACGACATATTCAAAAATGGTATATAATTTGAATTTTCTAACTAATACCTGCAGATAATTATATATTTTGTATTTTTCTTCATCAGATCTTTTGATTTCCAGATACACTTTGATATCGATTATAATTGAATGAAGCATCTCTTTTTAATAAATTATCAAAAAAAATGAGATATACTGATGAAAATTGAATCACAAACTCTCGAAAGAACTGGATTTACAAAAAAAATGGTAGAGAAAATCACGATTGTTTCATCATTTATAAAGATGAGCCTTCTGGTTAGAAAATGAAACCAAATTGATTTTTTGTTTTCGTTTTTTTGATGCTGATTAAACTACTTCTGTTCAGAATTACCATGACTACTACAGTTAAGTATTTTATAGATAATGTTATTTTCTGATAATGTGTTACAAGATTTATTTAAATACAAATTTGTTGGGTTAATCAATGAAATGTTGCAAATTGATTTTATTAAATATGGTGACTTATGACTTATTGTTAGTAATATTGATTTTCTTTGGAGTCGCCAAGTTCTTAAAAATGGAAAAATGGGTCGCTATATAAAAAAGATTGTGATTCGATAAGATGAAAAGCTAGATAAGAAAGGCCTGTATTGAAATAGCAACATTAATTTTTGTGGAAATGAATTTCGGTCTCTTTCGAAATAACCAACTCATATTGATGATGTCCCACCGCGAACCCCACAAGAATTATTTTATCAATACTTTCAAATTTTATTATCGGATAGCTCGTCTTTTTTATTAATCCCAAGAACCTTAGATGAACACTGTGTATCCATTTTACTCACACCCTTAGCGACTGTGCCTACTTCATGGTGGTATTTATCATCACAGGTGTGCTGTGTTCGTTTTCGTCCACAGTTTCATTTCTAATATCTGTGTTCTGTTTTATGAATATCCTCTTGCTAATTTTATCAGTGGCATTATTGAAATCAAATGGCACGCACTAATCAATCAACCAATAATCCAAAGAAATTGAGCTTTTAAAGGTTAGTGGGATGCTATTTTTAAATGTTCAAAGAATTTCTGCTGATTTTGTTCTGGGGCTGCTGCGCTATGGGTCGCACCGTATATTCTTTATTTCAACATAGTTTTAATTATCGATTTATTTGTCTATGGATCAAGTACTTTGTGAAGTAGTTTTAATATTATCTTGTAAATGGGTTATTTTCAAATATAGATTATTGATCTAAAATAATCAATAACCCGTACTAGAAAAATACCTAGTGTTCACTCAATAAATTGAATTTATTAACTTGGGAACGTTTATATGTGATATTAAAATGATATCACCATGAAAATTAAATTTCATTATTTTTTAAGAACGAGTAAAATTTTGAAACATTTGAAAAACAATCCAACAGTTTTTGAATATGTCTTTTAAAATCACTCTTACACCATTGTTTAAAATTCAAACCACCAGAAATCATTTATTAATTTTATTTGAATTTTTATTTACTGTCAATTAACAGTAGCATATAAATATTACTTAATAAATTATTCATAATTTTCATCTTAATTAATAAAGAAAATGTTTTTTGTTATTGCTATTATTATTATAATTAATATATCATCAATTTATAAATATATACAAGTGTATATCAATTCGTCTAGGGTATTGTTTTATTCATATTTTCTTTTTACAAAGTGTCTTATGATATTAGGCAGATAGCAAATCTCATATATGCACTTAAAATGTCTTTGAGAGAAAATGAAATAAAAACTGAACTACCTAGCGAATTGTATCTCGACGACAACACGATAAACGAGATTTTTTAAATGGTATTTCAATGAAATTTATTTTTAACTAATACTTGTTCACTATCTCTTCTTGTTTTATTAATCCTTGATAAAACATAATTTTATTTTTTGTATTTCTAATAATGACATTCCATTGGATTTCTCTCATTTTTGTTCAAGAATTTCGAGATTATTTAATGTGGAAGAACGGAGGCAATCTCAGTCATTCTTTATGATAAATTCACAAGGTTTGAAAGTTTATTCTTGGTGAGAACTTATTGTAAAATTACCTTTGAATTTGTTCAAATTCTTACCAAAAATCTAAGGTCGGTGATGTTCTTACATGAAACTAAAATGTCGTTAGAAGAGATTTCAATGAGTGATCATTAAATTCAGTGAAATTTGTGGATTCTAGTGGAACAATTAGACAAGAATCGATTACATCAACATTGTGAGATACAAAATGATTTTATAAAAATGCGATAAATACGTAAAATTTACAAAATATTAAAACAATTTAAAAATTATGCTAAAAATCAAAAGACCACATTAATATTCCTAAAAACCACGGTCTTGGTAACCAATACTTTAAACGGTCAGTATAAAAATTGTTAAAATAAAATTAAAATGTTGTTTAAAAAAAGATAATATTATGGAATTTGTGAATTTTTATGTGTAGCCACAATTTTATGGAAATTCGATGCTGATAAAGGAGGTCGTAGAATTTTCACGGTTGGAGTAGAAGTTTTAGTGAAGAAAGAATCACGTAAGATAAGGAAGAACGGAGGTCGTTATGAAAGTCTTCACAGAATTTTGAAATTTTTAATCCCACACCAAGTGCTTCTTGATTCCAAGGAACAGTCAAACTGTCGAAGAATTGTAAGGCCAAAAAAGATCTCAAAAACAACCGGAAATGGAAGTTAGATAAAATCGCAGATAATTGATTTTGTTTGAATATTCCGAAAAAACGTGTATGGCTTTTAAATAAAATTGTGATGGACACAACCGATGTTTTTACTAAAACAAAATGTCGACAAATTTGGAGGGACAAATTTTCATTTAAAATATTTTGGAAAATTGATGTGAAAATAAATATATTATTGTTTTGATAAAAAGTAACTTCTTATTTAAATCTAGAGAATGAAGAAATTTCGTCAAGGAACCGTTTGAGAGCACGGTTAGAATTTAATATTTATGGAAAATCTGACATTAAATAAAAACAATTTTTTCATTTATTTTTATTTTATTTTTCAAAGAAATTTTCAATAAGTTTACATTTATTTGGTTTACTCCTACTCTACAAACTTACTGTGTAGCATCAAACATCATTGGCATTCATCTCAACATATCTCGTCTATGATCTTTCTGCATATTTTTTGTTATCTATTGACTCCACCTCTATTGCCCAAAAAATCTAAGCCAAGGAATGACACTGATTTTTGTACTTCCTCTGTCTATGCATCGTCCCATACTAATCATCAACGCGGAGGATTCATTTATTAGCTGTAAATGATTGCTCCCGTTACAGCAGCAACAATTTTATAAAACATTATCGACAAAAATTTACAAAAAGGAAAATTATCCCGCTCATAGATATTAAATCATAAGAAATTGGCCCAAAAACGTATACTGGTAAAATGATTGAAGGGAAAACAATAAACATCAGCTGGTGGCTATTTAAGATAAACTTCAATAATTTTTCGAGATTTTTTATAAAATAATAATAAATTAAAGAAATTTTTCATAAAATTCTAATTTCATAATAATTTGCGCAATTCGCAATAAGTGATAACATATAATTTGCTTCCGGAATTATAATGATATCGATTGCAGAATTACAGATTTTATCTGTAATTTGTTTAAACCCCATAATAGCTGGTAATTTTCCAGGATTTGAAACAGTTTCAGGAGAAAATATACAGATTGAAATATATCAAGTAAAATAAACACTGTTATCATGAAATATTTATAAATTATTTTGAATGGCTCGTTGATTTTTCAATGAATTAAATTTTCAAAAACTTAATTTTTATTTTATATAAAATAATATTAGTGTGTTTAAAAAATTTGTCTTTAAACAGATAATTTGGTGTTGCACCTTTTCAGTTCGTTTTCAGCGCGCGCTTTTTAAAATAGCATCAGCTACATGGGAACCACCCATCTGGTTTCCTTTAAGGGAAGATCAATGACTGTAAATTATGGAAGAAAAGCAGGTAGATATTGATAATATAAAGAGTAAATATAAAGCAGATACTAAATAGAATATAAAGAAGGTAAAAGAATTAGAGATATTTATGTGGGTAAATATGAAGAGTAATCAATACAGAGACGATTAAATAAATCAAATAATATCAGAGATTTTAAAGACGTGGGATGTGACAAACTTTAAATGCGCCCTTTATAAAATAGTAGCGACTTATAATAACCATATCTATTTCAAATAAATATATTAGTTTAATATTGAGATTTAAAAGCTTAAGAAATTATCAACGATGTCAAAGAAATAAAAATTTTGAAACGAATATAAAAGGGGGTCCTTTGGCCTACTTTCTTAATAATGAATTTTCGCGCATGAGATAATTTTATAATTTAGTTTTAAATATAATTGAGATGTTTGATTTATTCGTATAATTCACTCACTCAGTTTGTAGGATATCGTAAAGGGACAAAATATAGTTTTAAAACCAAGTTCCCATTCTAATCACAAAATTTCTATATGATTATTTGAGTTTTTATATTAAAATTTATTTTATTATAAATCCAGTAAGATAATTCCAGATATCTTTAACAATATTAATGCTTATTTTTAAAAAATAATTGCGAAATTTGCTTACAGTTTGCTTCAAATGCTAAAAAAGGGTCCTCGCTAATTTTCAATAAATTCAAATTTGACCTGCTTTGATCCCTTTATCAAACAATCAAATTTCAGGAGACTTTAAAGCTCCAGTACATTTAATAATTAATTTCAAACAACTCAAACTCTTCTTAACTACATAAACAAGAAATTCAAAATGTTTTAAATAATATAATTAAATTAACTATATAGATTTTTGCAATACACCCAGCATGTTTAAAATTTTAGTTTAGGACCATTATTTTTAACTTTAGCCATAATTTCTATTTAAAATAATTATTTATATTTTAATAGATTTTTAAAGTTATGAAAAATTACCGCAGGTATCATATATGGAGAAAAGCAAAATAACTGAACCAAGAATAGAATATGAAAATTTTGAAAAAAATTAAAATCAATGTTCCTGTATGACATTCATAATAAAATGGATCATCGATTCTATGTAAAGTGCTTTTGCAATGAAAGATATAAATGCAAGAATAATTTAATGTATCTAATTAAAAACCGTTTTCAAAATTAGTTTGCGAAATTTTATTACAGAATCCGTAAATGAGTATTTTACTTAATTGTAAAATATTTATTCATTAATAAATCTGCTTATTTAAATCTATCTACACGATAGTTCTAGGTAGAAATCTTTGATAAAATTATATTTGTATTTTTTAAATTTAAAATTATGACGTATTCTACAATTTTCTACTGTTTTATCAATTAAATTTTCATTTCTTATTTTCGATGTTTTTCAATTTCACTGGTTAGAACAGTACGTTTTAAAATTTGTATTCAATTTAAAAAAATTCATTTAATTGTAATTTAAATTTAATATTCGAGCATTTTTCTAAACAGAATAGTAAATTTCTATAATATATTACATACACAAGATTATTTGTCACATTGTATAAATAGATACTTTACTTTTTATACTTTTTTTCGTTGTCAATAAATATATTAAAATAACTTAGAATTTTTACCCTTGACTATTTTTAAAGTATAATCCTTGACAAAGCTTTGATTTGCATTAGTTTTAACAATTATTGTTTATAACTATTTATGAATATAAATATAAGTCTTTGTCTGTAAAACTAAACTAAAACAACAAAACACAATATAATTTATACTCATTGATATTAATTATAATTCACTGATTAATGTACTTATTAATCAGTTGCATTATTACAATATGACAGAAGCAGCTGATGACGGTAGATTTTCGCTTGAGGATAGAGTGTTCATAGTAAGCCATGTAATAATGTACCAGAGTAGTGCTAAAGCTTGCCAAGAATTTCAACAACATTTCAATCGTGTACCACCAGCTGGGACAGCATTGTAATACTGGAAACAGAAGATTGAAGAAATTGGAAACTTATCCACTAGGTTGCGATTAGGAAGACCGTCTGATGAAATCATGAAGTTAAAGGTGATAAATTTTCTAAAAGACAATGATGGCACAAATCTTACTGTTATTGTGTTTGTTGTGCATTAAAATAATTAGGTGCATTTGGTTTGTTCTATTTTAGTTGTTTTATTTTAGTTTTAGAGACCTAGTTCTATGAATCGCACGGTATATATTATATATATATGATATTTTTCAACATCAGCCCATTTAAAATGATCAAAATATAACTGCTGATTCATTATCAAAGCATAGAAATTATCAAATGTCTCTAGTAATTGGTTCACAACTTTTATAATTTTTGATGTTGTCCCAGAAAATCTCACAAAGATCTAATGTATCTAGTTGGATATATTCTTTATTCGTTTCTAACTTTTAATTCTAAATCAACTTTCAATTTCATTCGCAACACTTTTACTTAATTTACTGATCTTTAAATTTAATTTTTTATAATTGTAAATCGACTTAGCAAGCTCCCGACATGTTTAAAAATCTGACATTGTTAGTTAATATCAAATAATAGTAAAAATTTTCAATATTTTTCAATTTGCTACAAATATTGAACAAAGGTACTCGACAATTTTCAATAAATCGAAACTAGACTTACTTTGGCCAGTTTGTCAAATAATTAAATTTTAAGATATTTTAAATCTGCAAAGTATTTAATATTTGATTTTAAGCAACTAAATAAAATTTTATTAATTAAATAAAATATAGTTTTTTGCAATACAATCAATAAATTTAAAATTAATTAAAATCTTAATTTTATGATATATATTTATTTATTTATCTTAGTTCTATTGTTTATTATATATTCATATTCATTATTCCTAAAATATTTTCCAAACCTCACAAATTTTAAGATATCCTTAAAGAAATTGGTTTAATAAGACAATTTTCACTCACCAATCGGTACAAAACGATATCGTATGTCTTCTAATCGAATCTTTTCTATGAAATCGAGTATGGATTTCATTTTTTATATGTTTCCGGAAAGCCGCCATTGAAGCAAATGTATTTAATTAAGCTCAGTTCAAATGATATGCGTATTAATATATACTACTTACGAGGAAAAAATTGTGAGTAGTAAATATTTCGCATCAAAACCTACATCCATTGATTGGCTATTTTGATTTGATTGAATATGATGACTAATTTATGGAGATTTTGATGTGATTTTCATGCATGGATTAATCACATAAAATGAAGAATTTCGCATGAAAAACTTTCGGAAATCAGGAATAAATTGGAATTGCTTTGTTTTGGAAAGACAGGTTTTTGATAAAAAAATTTGATTGAGCGATAATATTCGAAGTTTAACAAAGAATATTTCCCTCATCACCTTGCCGTATATGTTTTTCATTTGCTCTTCTTTCATAACAACCGAAATTTTTCTGCACTCTATATATTCGATCTATATTCTTCAATATTTTTCTGGCATCATTCATCTCATTATCGGATCCAAATTCATGGCTACCATGTTAGCTTCCACTATTTTATTGTATGTGAATTAAAATCGAATACAAAAACTCGAATCCATAATAATCTTCATAAGAATTACACCAATTTTCATTCTCCTTTTTATTGGAAATCCTTAAGACTGATCTTCCAATATCTTCATAAATATGACGAAAATTTTCATTTATTTGCATTTTATCACAGTTGTCCAGATCATTCTGTCTTCTTATTTTCTAAAATTAATTTGTAATCTGTATTGATAACATCGAAATGTCGTTAAGCACCTGATCTTGAAGTAAACTTTTGAAAACTATATTAAGAGGGATTGTCTTAATATTAGAACCATTGAGTATTAGTGCCATTTTACCCCTTCGATTTAAAATTTCATTCGATTCACAAATTTATGCACCACCTCAAATTTTTAAAATATTTAAAAGACCTCATTTTACAACAATTTCAGATGTTGGTTAATAATTCATTCCAATTTTAAAATTCTCAATAATCTTAGCTCCCACTGTTGATACGAAATGTACTCTGAAACGTATATTATTTTTCATTCTTCTAATTGAATCGAGAATTTTTCAACAGATAATTCCATTAATTTTTATCAATATTTCATATAAATGATGTTCATGGCGTAACAGCATTAAACAAAACAAAGATAAAATAAAATTTGATATAAATAATAAATAAACTTTTTACAGCCTAAACATTAAATTATCAATAATTCCTATTTTATATTTTATTGGAATATTTGGACCAATCAGATATTTCATTCCATAATGATCTTTACGAGTAAGTTAATAGTGAAATTTGGAGTAGATCCCAACCGTTCATCATTTGTTATATATTCCTTTAATTCAAGACTTTGAAATTTAATAATCCTTAGACCATTATTTTACGTTTCTTTTGACAACCAATAAAATTTATGCTAAAATAAATTAATTAATATCACTTTAACAGATAATCTATTAATCATTTCCTATTGATTAATATCAAATTACGTTTAATATCACTTATAATTTTTAAATTTTATTTTTACAAATGTGATTAAAAGTTTGATTAGCTAAATTGATGCTTTCAAAAGGGCCATAGATCGATAGTTCTAACAAGTCGAATTTCGATGGGTTATTATACTCATCAAAATGTATTCATAAGATGTTTAAATAATGACTGTCTTGACTGGAATAATTTATACTTTTCCTAAACCAATAAAGTAGCCGTTCTCAACCTTTTGTCTATGGCGACTCATTTTCTCATTTTTAAGATTTTGGCGACCCAAAAGAAAATTAATATTACTAAAGATAAGTCATAACTCATCATATTTAATAAAACCAATTTGCAACATTTCATTGATTTACAACAAGTTATGAATTACCTATAATAATAAGATTATCAGATAATAACATTACCTATAAAATACTGAACTGCAGTAGTCATGGTAATTGTGAACAGAAGTAGTTTAATCATCATCAAAAACATCATCATAAAACACAATTTTTTGCATGTAATGGTTTGTACACTCATCATAATTCGGCGAATGCTTTAGAAATGCTTGCCGTCCTCATTTGAGGTCGCGACCCCAGGTTTGAGAAGCACTGCAATAAAGTATTATATATATATATGTATACGTGTGTGTGTGTGCGTGAATAATAATTCAAATTATTTTAAAAATTAATAATCAGCTTTTATTAAATTAATATTTGTTTTTCATAATCAATATCCAATATTTAATATTAAAATCAATAATTCTCGAAATGATTTTAACCGAATTTGATTATTTGCATTTCATTCTAATAAATTATACATTTAACAAGCTCTTTGATCACATTAAATAATTTCACAGATAACAACGTGTCAACAAATGATTGAGTGACAAATAGTAATGCCATTAACAAGTGAAAATGAAGAAATAATAAAGCTTGTATGAAAATCAACCCAAAAAATGGATAATAGTTATTTTAATTTAATTTCAAAGATTTAAAGAAAAAAAATTTTAAGCCCAAAAACCTATTGAAGAAACAGTAGAAATTTTTGCAATACTAAAGGAATACTGAATAAATCAAGCAGTGAATGGTGGTCAGAATAAGCTAGAGTAAATTACTGAGATAAATCCATTCAAAAATCAATGGTTTTGTTTTCATTGAGTTATTATTCGAAGAATGACAATATTTTGTACATTAGGGAACAATCTTATCTGTCGATTAATGCGGATTTTGTCTTAAATCGTTTGGGTTTTGTTTCGTTATGATGTTATAACTTTTTTTTTCGTTCACAATTCTAAGACAACAAAAGAACTAGAAAATCTTATAAGAGAAAAAATTAATTCACTCGTAAATGATGGATATGGAGATGTTTTGCTGAAGTAAAATATGTTTTCATTCGTTTTGTAAACGTATAATCGATCTTATATGACATAAACATCCACAATCGATGAATATATGCGGACTGGTTTTATGAGCAAATAATCGTATGCTTTGTATTAACCTTGTTAATGTTATTGATTTCCTTAATCCAGTCCATAAAAGAAGATTTACACAAATGTTTGAGTTATGTTTACATTTAATTTATTGATTATTTTATGAAAATATATGGTTTCTATAACATAGTATAATGATTTAAATAAATCATAACTATATATAATATTGATTTTTATCACTTGGTTTGTTCTATGAGAAATTGTGATATTAATCGAGTTTACCTTTAAAAGTTAATAAAATCTATTAAAAATCGATACAAGTGAATCTAAAAGCTAAATATAAACAATAAGATATTTTAGATTCACGGGTAACTAGGAGTGATTTTGATCCTGCTATTCAGCCAATCGGATTTTCACCAATCTGACCTGCGTCTCTGCAGACATATAATGCAAACCTACTACCTATTAGAAAACATTTGTCCTATTACGAAACAATTTGACCTTTATTTGCTGTATTTGTATCTATTTTATTTCTCATAAATCAATGATATAGTTCTATATAGTCGACTTAGAACTATCGATTTATGGAACATTATAAATTGTCATTCGATACTTTATAAATAAAACAATATCTTATCTCGATGGTCTATTCAATCAAAATCATTTCCATCAAAATTATATATATATATATATATATATATATATATATATATATATGAAA
>JBBMOY010798869.1:0-11278 GCA_037951405.1 Platydemus manokwari
TAAATTTTGTTTTGTTTGTGTTTTGTTTTTTTTTGTTTAGCGAAAAAACCGGAAAGGAATTACCGACACACCTGGTACACTAATATACTCTAGCGCCAAATGTTTGAGATATTATTGCAATTCTCATTCAGTTATTTCCTTGATGATTTCAATAAAGAAATTCGTAATTTACCATCATAGGAATTTATCATTGATAACGAATTCTTTAATCCACTCTATAGACAATTATGTGTTGAAACAAGAAGTGTATTCTATTAATGATAATAATGTACATCACATATTACAAGATTAGTTTTGCCATCCACCTGACTTATTAGAAATATTATATATTTAGGAAAATCATCCCACACATATTATAACATACATATTTTATAAACAATTGGAATTTCTTATAATGAGTTTCATAAATTTCAAAATTAATTTTATTATCAATTAATTTAAAAATTATTTTAATGTAACTTTTTGATCACCGTTGGGCAAATTTTGAAACCTTAAATGGTTCATACACTTGCAAATATATAAATATAATTCATTATTTATCGAAATAAAACAATCAAATTTAAAATTTGAAACTACTTACTACAATAATCAGCGAAAAATGTTTTATAAATTTTACAATAAGCACAAATTTCCCTATTCCTTAATAGAGTAGTTATTGATTTAATTAATCCTAGAATTAATGTGAATTTTGTTCGGAGAAACCAATTATCATTGTGTTGGTTACATATTTCGTCAATATTATTTTCCCAATCAATTTGTTGACAATTTTAATTATTTCATTGATACCTATATGATCACACACATATATATACATTATTATATGAAATAATTCTGACCCCGTAATGAGATTCAATAGGGTACGCTTTCATAAACCATAATAAGACTACACCACTGAAGAATGAACAATTAAATTTGGAATTTAAAATTGGTGAAAATTAACGAAGAATGACAAAATGAGATCCTTAAAATCACCTATTATTAACTAGTGGGGTGTAGAGAACCTTTATATGGTATCATCAAGCATATTTGGAAAATCATTTTTAATAAAGATAATTCATAACTGACATTTTGTCAGAGATAATTCTGTAACTCATTATCACAAGAAAGTTCACCGAAACAAATACATCATAAACACAAATCCAGCAGGATGGGAAAATATTTCATAATATGGGATTGAGTTTTGTAGACATTTCTCCAAAATAACACACTGGAAAATATAAAATTTTAAAAGTCTTTTTAAACAACAACGTTCATAAATGGTGCTCTAAGATTATTAGATCGATAAAAATGGAAAAAGATTTTCACAAATATTCACGTGTAAATAAAAATTGTCAAAAAAACCAAAGACACCTTTTGTAGAATTATAATAAAACATAGTTTGTAAAGGCTTAGTCAATCTGTGGATATAAATGATATGTTAGTGATCTGAACAAGTTATTGATTTCATTTATTTTTCGGCTTGTCCATACAACAAGTGAACGCAATAAGTAGCCCATCCAACACCACCTGAATGATCCGGTTTTCAGATTAAATTCATATCAAAATTAGAATACCAGAATGGCAATTGATAGCCCCAAAGCGATAAAGCCATATGAGAGATATTTCTCCAAATATGGTTTAACCATTGAATAACAGCCTCTTTCTATCGATGACGACTGCCATGTTTTCATACATTCATTGATGTCAGTGTACTGCATATTTTTTGATTCACAGCAACTCAATGGGAATTTATGGCCAGCTTGAAACATGCAATCAAACATTATCATCAATTACCGGACATACCTTTATTTCCTTGCCAATTGATAGCAAACTTAAAATCAGTATAATTATTTATACCGCAACAATGAGCCTGAAAATATAGTGTCATTAACTCCTGTGAAATGATTGGATCAAAAATTAGTTTATAAATTCACCTTGCATGCTTATATAAAGTAATATTTATGATCTCATTGTATGTAATAATTTTATTATTATTAATCCAATCATATTCATAGTTAAGCTTTAGATTTTGACATAGCAAAAATATTAATCAATCATTACAATCTTAAACTTGGAAACTAATCAGTTTATCTCATCACAAAAATGGCTTTTTTGATTATAAAAATTTGACAAGTTTGACCATGTTGAATAGACTTTGATATCATTTACTTCCTTCGTATTCACCAATAAACATCTGTGGTTGTTGTCTTCATGCCATATGTGTTGTATGATTCATACATCACGTGCATCAAAACGCTGTTAAAATTCTACAAAACGATTAAGCCATCTGGCTATACTTTTATTAAGCGTTTCTGACGCTTCAGTAATTTCAGTAATATCATGAAACAAATATGACTCATAAGAGGATGGAAAAAAATTAATTTGATGTGATTATCATTCTGGATAGACATTTGAATCAGTTCTTTAAATACAATGTAAATTATTGCTTGAAAAAACTTGCAGTTCGTTTTGCATAAAATTAATATAATAATCAATTAATATTATTAATTTATTTGTTAATCAATTATATAGAATGATGAAATGAATCCATTCATATTCTAAATTCTTATTAATTATAATACGAATCATTTTCTCAATTATTCCAATAATTAGAGGTTTTCGAAATATCTGAACGTCTTTCTATCTTAGAAATTGTAGAAGATCAATAATCGGATGGAATTTAATTCCAGTTGATTAGAAATGAATACGAATTTACATTATCCCAGTCGACAAAATGAAAATCATACCTGGGTTTGTACAACATTGATTATCACCGATTCCACATTGGTTGCATTGAATCCACGGTATCTTTTTACGAGTTTGAATAGTTGTCTTTCCACGTGTTGTAAGATCTAAACAAGAGAACCTATCGAAAATATTCCCCATGCCATACATTCTCTTACCTTATCTCTTCCCATTACACCGCACAAGATAGCAAGAACTATCACCGCGAACAGCAAGATATTAATAAAGATGATAATCTGAAAAATTTTATAATAAATATATTTTATTGGAATATTGCACTCACCACTACCATGAAACATTTGGCTCCAAAACAACACAGCGATATGTAACTCAAAATAGCAATACAGGTTATAACAACTCCAACAGAAAACGCTATCGCTCCAATTGTCGCTGTAAAAACGTGTGTTAATAATGAATTTTATTTAAAATTTGCTAGCAGCACTAATTGTTTGGAAATAAATGATATTAAGAAATTGGACTGTTGGTGCAGTCGGTCAATTTCATTGAAATATTTTCGAGGATAAGAATGACATCGTTTCATTTGATTAAAATAATAATTTTGAGAATTAACAATTGCTATGAAATATATAAAGAAAATCCTCACAATCGAAAAATTAGATAATAAAGATTCACTTTTTTGGTTTATAAAATTTTCATTACAATGGAATATCCAGATTTAAAAATCAAATCAGCTTAAGTAATCTAATAGTCGTGACATGCATATCCGCATATATTTTATATATTGATAATTATAGATTATTTTATCGACATCAAATTTTATTTTATTAATAAAATCATAATTCGTTAAACTTGTATTCGTAAAACATTTTATCAACTATAACATAAATTAAAAATATTATTTCATTTTTCTTTGAATCGTCATTATATGGATTTACGACTCAAATCAAATCATGATCTGATTACTACCTTCTGTTAGCATTGATTCTAATAAGCTACAGATTTTATAATTCCTGACAATTGTAAATTTATTACTCTTGGTGAAATGTGCTACAGCAAAAGAGAGAGAGATTAGTGGGAACAAAAGTGGTCATGTTACAAATTCATTTTTGTCTTAAAATTAATTTAAACCCAAATTTTCCTTAGAATAAAGATTTATAAATCTAGAAAGGCATTGTGTATTGTTTTTGAATTGATCTATTCGTATAAACCAGCACCCAGGTGGATATTTGATTTTTGACGATGATAGTTAAGCTCCATACATTTTATCAAAGATTAATAAACATGATCATCAAAATTTGATTACATCATGCATATTATTAAATAGGCAATAGGTTATCTTTCAAAGCATCATTGTATCGTGATATGAACTTAGAAGGATTTTTTTAATATTTATCCATTCTATTGTATTATTTTTTTCACAATCTTTAAATTTAATCATTTTTTCAAACCTTATTATATGGTCAGTCAATTATTTCAATATTAATCCCTCCATAAATTTGTCTGAAGTATATTTATTGTTCAAAGATAAATGTGGAGAAAGAATTATACTTTATCAAATAATGTGGACTATTTCATATTGAAAATATTTTTAATCTCAAACCATACATCAAGGATGACTCACCTTCAATTTAAGGGATTGCGTAATGGTCATTTAATTATGAATTAAAATAAATTGTCTGAATTTCATTATTCATTAATGAAGACGTTAAATTGAAATTTTAATTATAATATGCTATTATTAAACTTGTTTATATATCAATGCAATATTGATTTACAAATATTACACGCAATCACTCAAAACATGGTTTTGATTTAAGGAATTTTTTAACAATGAAAAACTAAATAATTCAAACACTTAGCTACTATTTAATTATAAATATAATTTGGTAGTTAAATTAATATTGAACGCATCAATAATTAAAGTTATTATTTAATCTGTAGTTATACATTTTTGCAGAACTGGGTTATCTTCAAATGCGGATTTACGAGTACAGTGGTCTTCACATAAATTTAACCAGACCTGATTCAATATTTTATTTTTTTAAAAAACCAACTAGTTTCCTTATTTAAAATAGAAATTAAAATGTGAAGCGCCTACATCCCCATTCATGCAGAAATTAAAAATTCGATGAAAAATATTCATCCAATCAACCTTCAAAGGTAGTCGTTGAATCAATTGATGGGAGAAATAAAATTTGAAATTCATTTCAAAACTTACTGTTCAAATCCAACACCGTGCGTTTCAAAATAAATCAAAAGAAAGAATTTAATTCCCAAAGATATTTAACGATTTTTCAAATCCTGTTGATCCAATAAAATGATCTTCATCACACAATTCACAGATTATAGGATATTGTTTTAATAATAAAAAATAATTCACTGGATTCAAACGTACATCATTCAAACCCTGTGGACTTTAAAATTTGATAAATTTATTGATGTGAAAACAAAATTGAAATCGGGCTCAACTCGAATTTGTTGAAATCCATTTGTTAAGAACAAATGATTCTGCACGTTTTACGTGAAGAAACGAAGTTGATTAAAAACTAAAAATCCCACACCAATACTAAATAGATTCGAATCAGATAAATTCGACAAAAAACAATGGAATGTTAACTTGGTTTGTCGTTTTAAAATGTTTTGATAAAGATCCAAGGGTTTCGTATTAGCTTATTTTTATATGATTTCTTGTAAAATGGCGGTTAATTATACCAGAAATTTTATTCTGAATAAGGAAACCTTTAGGAGACATTACTGTTTTAAAATAATTTTAATCGATAATTTAAAATCAATATTTATAAACGATATGATCAGGCATTTATTAGATAGATAATTATGATGGAATCTAATGGTAATATTTAAAACTATTCCATATTTCCGCTTATATAATGATACCGTTGAGTATTTAATAGATAACACAAACATTGATAAAAGGAATTATCAAATATATGACAATTATTCATTTTGATCTTAAATTAATTCAAAATTCATTGAAACTATCTACCTGAATTAACTGAAATCAAATTTTCGATGTTTTTAACACCAGCATCATTAATGTTGAGTGTGCTGAGTATTTTCTTAATATAAGCTGTGAGATCGTAAATCTTTGGCATAATTGTATTCATTCCCCACAGTAAAATTCCTCCCAATGCCATCAATAACAGACCAGCTGCCTAAATTAATAAAGATTGCAATTATTCATGATTAACTTTATTCAACCAGATTTACTAATAAAATCCCGACGAAAATTCCCAAAATACATTTTATTATTCCCGTTATTAAACACATCGTGCAAAAAGAATGATGTAGAATAATAAAGGAATTATATTTAATAAATGAAACGACCAATCGGAATTAAGCACACACACACTAATATATCAAACACACAATCAACGTGTTTTTTTAGAAGCATTGATTTCATTTTTGCACTAATCCGGATTTGAAAGAAAATCCAAATAAAAATCTGATTCGGGCTTTTTGTTTTCAAATATTTTTACACAAAATTTTCAATTGAACTTAATGAAAATTCAGTAAAAATCGTTGTTCAGAATTCGAATTGAAAAGTGACATTTTAGTCGGTGAAAGTGGTTTGGTGATAAAGATTCTTTATAGATTTGAAATTGTCCAAGCCGAAATTTCGTCTAGCACAAATAAATGGATAAATTGTGATCACAACGAAGAAGTCGAAGTTGTTTCGTTTTCTACACCACTAAACAGGTATGGATTTAATAAAAGATAAACTCCTTTGTGAAAAGTTGACTCCTAAGAATGGTGATTCTCTCTTGTCGATGTATGCATTTATGTGTGTCTAGAAAATAGCCAATAGTATGTCAAATGGAAACACTCAAAGTTTATTATAAGATAATGATATCTAATGATTAATTTATTCGGAATTTGAAGTTTTAAGATGGATTTTTAAAATTGTAAAATATTTATAATTAAAATGGTACAAGAATTTTTAAACGAAGAAACAAAATAATTCAATTTTTAACCAAATGATTTTTTGGTCATTCAATATATGTGCTCATCATTTATCAAGAAAGGTCCCAATAATTAATTCACATGATTTTTAAAAATACCTACAAAATTGACGAATCATATATTGTATCACTCGAATATATAAATCAATTCTACACCGTGTTATCAATGAAATCATCTTATATCGTTCAGTTCGTTTAATATAAGTGTAAAATAATCATCCAATTTAATACATTTCTCTTGATATGTTATCGACAATCAAAATTATCTAAACTGTGATTTACTGATGATGGTGAATGGAAAAGATTAAAATCTTAGTCACAAATAAAATTAAAATCTAGTAGATAACTGGCTGATGTGAAATACGCATGACAATGTAAGTATTATACATA
The DNA here is from genome assembly GCA_037951405.1 of Platydemus manokwari. Taxonomy (NCBI): domain Eukaryota; kingdom Metazoa; phylum Platyhelminthes; order Tricladida; family Geoplanidae; genus Platydemus; species Platydemus manokwari. The sequence continues at coordinate 7,056 of JBBMOY010798869.1, forward strand.
AAAATACTGTTCAATCTGTATTGGCGATACTTATCAGAGATAACCAAGATATATTATGACATTGGATTAACAATATTTCGAGTTACTATATTTCCAAAGCATTGGCATTCTGGCTGGTGTATTCATCCTTTAAGATACTTTAACAACATAATATAAATAATGGTTTTGCCAATAATAAAATCATAATAACAATAATTTTTTCTATCTTCTTTTGGTTATAGGAATTTTTTGAGAAAAAACTGGAAATCAGTATCCGATGAAGAACTTTCCCAACCCAAAAATTATGATTGCATATCTGCGTATGATCGCATATATAGGCGTAACCCAGTTTGTAGAAAGATTTATTCTTAATAAGAAAAAGAAAATTTCCCAGCTGAGAACTTCATTGATCGTGACAGTAGTTATTTGAATTTTGTTGGGCTTTGAGATTCTTTCCGCTGAGATGTATAAAGAAAATCGTTGCATGTAACTGATTCTATTCATACCAATTCTTATAGGACTTAATCCGTGTTCCATTGTAGACGCCGTCGCTTTATGAAATAATCCTTAATCTGGTACGAACACGGTACAATACAAGACGCGTATACTCAATGTCGTTAATGTGGGATTTGTGTCACAGAAAATAATCTCAGTCCTGTTAGGAAAAATTTATTTTGTTATACAAAATGGTTTAACATTTGGACAATAAAATCTATATTATTATTAATTTTTACTTGAACACATATTTTATAATTTCCAGTGATTATCGTATATTCGTTATGTTTTATAGAAGAATCATTGACAATAATTTATCAAAATAATGGGAAATATTCTGTCTATCCTGGAATAGAGTTCATCAATTTTCTTACCCATTTCCCATACCTCAAGAAAATACTCACACCTAACCGTAAGCATATCACCAAATAATTTCCACGAGTCTGGTTTTATACAGTTAATTCTTCAAAAGGATAACAGCTTTCTAAAATGCTATTAGAATTGTTACTAATTCTGAATCGTTAAAGTTATAAGTGTAAAATAACAGTCAGTAGAAATTTATTGAGATTTAAATAATACAATCCAATTTAATTTTGAGTTGATATTTTGAAGGCATCCGATTGACTGCTGGTGCAATGTATGGGGATTAAACTTTTTGAATAGATATTTTGATATTACTTAATTATTTATATTTTTTTAAATTAGTTTGTAAGTAATATGTTCGAAGTAATTTAAAAAACAATATACTTTATAGATTAGCAACTGACTTCAGATCCTCTTTTAATTCGAACACTTTGAATAAATGCTAGTGAGTGCTGAAATTTAAATTTGAACAAAAGCGAAAATTGCTACTTGTTTTATAATAAAAAATTTAGTCTTATTTTTATATATTTTTGTTGACTGGGAATATGGGTTTCATTTCTATCAAGATTTATCAATGCTACAGTAACATAGGTATTGGTTTTAAAAAAATTAACATCAGTTATCCTGTGGTTCCTTTCAACTCAATTGGTGAATTCGAAAATTTCTACCTTTAGTGAAATTCAGCTATCAAGCATATTAAAGGAAAAATAACGTAATTTAGATAAATAGTTAGACTGAGATTTAGATCTAGACCAAATTAAGCTCCACACTCTTAAATTCTATAAATTTTGGAACCCTATAATTACCAATAAGAAATTCTATATCGAATTAAGCATTACTTAATCAAAAACCTAAATAGATTCAAATCTTTTTTAAGGATATGGACAATATTCTTATATTAAGAACCGCTTTTTAATATTTAGAGATTGCCTAAAAATAGAATAAGAGATAGAAGTAGTAAACAAAACAGAATAAACTAATTAAAAATTATAATAAAAATTAGCAATGTAAAATAGGTAATATAAATAATACCAAGAAAATAACATTACACACATTACAATATGACTTGTCGACAAAGGATTAATTTTGAAATGATTAATTGTCTATTCCAAAATTTATTTTGAAGTATATTTTCAATCAATAATTTACTTTGAAGAATAGTTACAAATCAACATTTTGCTACTCGTAAGAAGTATTGTAAATATCGATCTGAAAATACAACAAAATTCTAGAAGAGTTGGTTTACGTCAATCATGGTGTGTTCTATTCAATTTGATTGTATTAGCAACAAGTAATTTTTAACTCTAAACTTTACCATTATGATGCAATTTGACTTTAAAATTATTTTGCTTTTTTGTAGCAATCATGATTAATTTAAATATCTTGGACCCAGTTCAACTATTTTTTAAAAATAAAGTTTTTAAGTTACCAGAGTAAAATATTAAGGCTCAACCATCAGTAAACTATTTAGCAAAGATAGCTCCTACGACGCCAGCACAAGAGAATTAATTTGGAATTGTACAACCAAAAGAACAATAATTTATCAAATAATATCCTGTGGTTATTGTATCGTAAAAGAACTGTAGCTATTTGTTGAGCATATCTCCATGTAGAGTCCGATGGTAGACCATAACTATCGTTGATTCCGGAGTGATCGATGCTGGGAAGAGTGAATAGTATACTCCAGGACCCGAAAGACAAACTACATCAAATGGTCCTGCTGTTCAGCCAATCGGATTCTCAACAATCTGGCCTAGGCGCCTGCGGACGTATAATGCAGATCAGTCAAATTGAGGAAATGACTGTCTATTAAGAAACATTTTTATGATTAGAAAACAATTTTGATCTTTCATGTGTTTGGCTGTCTGTATTCATCTTTTATGTGTATATTATTATAGATATATTACTTCTTATCAGTTGTGATAGTAATTATATTTTATTGATTTATTTTGCATTTATTTCATCATTGAAGCCAGATTAATTGTGAAAATATATTAATTATAAATATATTAAATTTTACTTATTTTCAAGCTATTCTGATATCTCTTATCAAAACATTTTAGAATAAATCTTAAATCTAATATATGTTGAAAAACTAATTATTGTTTTTAACAAGGTAAAAATGAATATTCAAATTAATGTTCAAATTATTTTAAATGAATTTTAATTAAAACATATTTGTATTTATATTTATTACAATTCAAATTCTGATGAGGATGGTCATTATTATATATTAATATGAGAACAATATAACATCTATTTAAGGATAACAGACAAAAAGTATTGAACAAAACAACAATTGATCATTCGGCAAGAGTTGGTAGGGAATGTTGACATCCTTGAATTAAGCATGGGGATGCTTGGATTAAAAATTAAAATGATAATTGAATGCTTTTAATGCTTCCTTCTATAATATTGAAGTTTCTACTTTCATAGACCAGTGAATTAATTGTTTATCAATTTATCAAAAATCCCACTCTGGAAAGCCATCAAACCTCGAAAAACGTTTCATCGAGTTAAATCTCCAATCTCATTTCATAATCGAATCTGAAAATTAGCAAATATCTAAGCACTTCAATCACCAAAAGTTAGTTCGTGATAAATCCTTGAAACAATTAAGCCGAATAGTCTTTGCGTCTATCAATTTTCCACGTATTCAAATCCTACAAACCAATTAAAAATTGGCAACAGTACCTATGTCATTGTTTGTGACAAAGATTCTTATGCTTTGAATGATTTATGCTTTTATCAAAATGTTTATTTTTAGTTGTGCAGATAGGCACAATAAAGTGCTGACTATTTTCATCGGTAGAGATTAAAGTAGTTATTGGTATGAAAACATTTGTTGAAATAAAAGTTGAAATATCATTTTAAAACCAAAGTTTTCTTAAATCCTGAAAGTGTTGGGAACCAAAATATTAAAATAAATATAATCTAATTAATAAAATAAATATAAAATGCTACTGCCCAAGTACTCCCACACCAGCCCACATCATTGGAATAATAATTAAAATTATGATACATCACCATGGCAACAAATTCGAATCACAAAAATCCCAATAAAATTAATCATCAAATCCCACGCACACCCACATTAAAAATTCTATAAAATAGTGGGAGACGTAGGTGATTGGACACAAATTTTTGTCTCAATAAATCATTCAGCATTAATTGGAATTGAAAATTTCTGTCAACTTCTCACTTGTAGTGGATATTATTTCGCAAATTTACATTCATCCGTATATATCAATCGTAATCGTTCCAATCCTCAACTACATTCGTTAATTGAGATAATCAGTGGTATACTGGTGTTACGTTCGGGCCTTATTGATTTTATTGTTTTAATAAGCTTAATCCTATTGAATATCACTACTGTCTTAATCAGT
>JBBMOY010799980.1:0-17780 GCA_037951405.1 Platydemus manokwari
ATAATAATAATAATAATAATAATAATAATAATAATAATAATAATAATAATAATAATAATAATAATAATAAATTCAAATATGAAAATATTAATTTTCAGTACAACTTTTAATAAAATTGAATAAAAAACTAATTAAATAATTTTATAATAATAAATGAAAATCATCTTTCATGCATTTTTAGCAAATTTAATTAAAAAATAATTGATGTGCCAAATCAATAAATTTTCTTGATTGATTTTAAATGATTTAAATCCAATTCAGATAATCTTTTTGATGAAAGCATAAACCGATATATTGATTGCTATTATATATCGGTTTTATTTCCAGAATTAATCCAATCAATTATAAATATCACAATTTTAATCAAATGATTATTTAATTATCAATTATTTTGCTTATCGATAATTGATAATAATTATTATCATCAATGAATTAATTATAATAATATAAATAGTTCAATGGACCAACCATTACATATTCACAACAAGCATATCGATATTATTTATCGCAAGTTAGAGTAAGCTACAATTCAAGACATAAACCCCGTTTTCGCATGAAAATTCACAATAGTTGAAAATAGCTGATAAAATTGTTGCAAAATGTATTAATGAAGACTCTTAAATAAGGTCAACAAATTCAGCATTTTGAAAATGTGTGTAAATAATCAGATGTCACTGAAGTTCATTATGGTTATTTGTTGTTATCAAATAATTTAATATTTATTGTTATTATTATTATTATTGTTATTAATATCACTATTGTTATTATATTAATATTATCATCACTTCTTCTCAGGACTTAATATAAGCTAAATATTTTTATTTACCAAAAGAAATAAAACAATAATTGTGTCAACTCACTTGTTCAAGTAATAACCTCCTTCAAATATAGAAACTGCTGAATCAAGATGGGTCATAAACTTATGTGATTCACATAAATCCATTTTGATGATTTGTGACTATCGATTTTCTTATATAATATAACCTCTCTTAAATTTACATTTCAAAACCAAACCGTTAACCCCATTATCTAAATAAAATTACATTAAAAATTACTATTTTATTATTTTAAAAATTATAAAACATTTAAAAATTTTAAATAATCATACATTGATAAAGTAAAAAATGAAGTGCGACTAAAAATAATATGCGAAAACAGATACTGAGTTATTTAGATTATTTTTAACCTGTTTATAACCACGAAAATTTATTTAATTAAAAGTTTATATATCTGCAATTAATATAAAAATTGATTTTACTTAGTAACTGTAACAACAACTTAGTGCATTCCATTTGGCAACATATTAATTATTTTACTTTTAAAATTATATCAAAAACCTTGCCAAAATTCCCTGATGAATTTTTATTGGATTAAAATACATTATGTTACTCTAAATATAGGAGTTACTTAATTAATATTTTTGAATTACTTTACAAATTTAACATATCAAATTCTTAAGTTAAAACCTCTTTTGCAATTACACGTTAATTTAAAACACGATTTAAAATGTCATAGAACTTCCTTTAAAGCGCTATTCCTGCATGATCACACACACTTATATACTATGTATTTTTATAAGACGATAGGAAAGGTGTATTATGATTTCATTTATTTATTTACTCCGTATTCATATGTGTCCAGAATTAGAATCAAAATTTTAATGATCAAACTAGCAACATAAATTCGTTGTAGAAATTCTTTATAAGACAATAGGAACTGATGCATTTTGTTAATTTTTCAGTGTATATAATAATCTCTTTAGGATTACACAGTATACTTAATTTTATTCTATTTATTCTGATTATCAGAATGTAATAATGTCAGATGAAGTATTTTTAGCAACATACTTTCAAATAATTGTGAAGCTTCTCGAAAACTTCCCGAACAAGACAGAAACAAACTTAAAGTTAATATAAATTATTTAATTATAATCTCTTATAATTCTTTAAATGAATCAAATGCAATTTAAGATGTCCATGTTTTGAAAAATTGAAAATCGAAAGATCAATTGAAAAATTAAGTTAGTTTTGAAGCTTTTTTAAAATTATTTTATGATATTTATTTAAGGTAAATTAAATATAACCTTTATAGAATATCTTTTGTATTTATTATTTGAAATTGATGCAAAATGTTCTCTTTCATTTTATTACATTGTTAAATGTTAATATCGTATTACTTTTTCATTTTAATCTATTAACATAATCTTGAAATTGACTTTAAATATTGACTTTTAAGATATTGTTTATGAGCTAAGTTATTAGAAGTGTTGAAAATTTGAATTTTTTAATTTCCATTCTTTCTAATTTGCATTTTGATAGAAATGCGTGGTGGTTCTTCCTAATTGTGTCAATTTATCAACGAAGTCGTCGTTCGTATCGATATTGGGATGAATTTGAATTCCGATGTTTTAAAGGTGCTGCAATGCTTTATTTCTATAGATTTGTGATCGAATTTTTGTTGGCGGTTTGTCTAGAAAAAATGTGTGTAAGATGAATAGCTATAATATACTTTACTGTTAGCGTTTTTATCTGCTCACACAAGTTAATGTCGGTCTCAATTTATTTATCTGAAGTTTAATCTATTTATCAAAGAAAATTTCTTTAGCTTGTTATTTTTTAACCCCTGCTTATTTTATGAATACTTTAAGTGTTAACTTGAATTCATTATGGAATAATTAATCGTGATTAATTTTGTTGGAATTTATTTATAATAATAATAATCATTTTCACAATAATATTTTCACACTATTTTTGCCAAGTTAAATATAAATATATTTATTAACATTACTACTAATATTTATTCATAAACATTGATAATCGAGATACCAGTTTAGTAAATTTGGTGGATACTTGAGTACCATATTATTGAATTTTAAATACAGGTCATTGAATGATAAGAGTAAGAATTAAAAATAAATAACGATGAACACTAAAATAAACATAGAAATGATCAATTGTCCTTCTATTCGTTTAGATTGATGATTTCTTTCTTACAATTCTTCAACTCGTATTTCATCATTTCTTTCATCTTTTGGTTTAGTTGCATGCTCCCTTTAAATTATTTCCCTAATTGTTCGAAAATTCAGCAAAATTATTTGAATATAAGTCTTTGATGCATAAAAGTTGTCAATTTTTAGTAATAAGCTTAAACTAAGACCTAAATAAGAGTATCAAATTTATCATTACAATTTTTTTAATTTTTGTAATTTAAATAAAATAAATCACTATACAATCATATTAATAATTAAAATACAAATCAAGTTAATATTCAATTTCATTTAAATACCCAAATTAGGAATAACGATAACCAATTTGTTTAATTAGTATTAAGAATACGTGCTGGTTATTTCGTAATTATAAATCATGTTAAATTATATTGAAATATATTAGTGGGAACATCACTTACACATCTTTTAAAAATAATTTAGAAAATAATAAAATACAATTATTTTAAAACTTATCCGATTTTCTTTATAATTGACAGGTAGTTTCGGTTGCTTTCCTTCAATTAATTATAAATGACGGCACATTCCATTTAATGGTGCTTAACTTTATAGCCTTGAACTACTGTTATGCTTATCATTCATTATACTACACTTCATACAATCACATCATGTTTTATCAAAAAATTTTTATTTAAAATTGTATATAGTTCGAAAATATATCACATAAAAATTTAATATAATTTCAAAGTCATATTATCGAATAAATAGCTTTATTAATTAAACTCTCTTGGATATCATTCTTTATTTATTAAATATATCACTAATATAAGTTAAAATTAAGGAATTTACATGAACCCAACTCGTTTTAATCCTTTAAACAGTCTTACGTAAATTTTATTAGACTTTAACTTCTTCATTTTGATGATTATTTTTTCTTAAGTCGATAAGTTTGAAATTTTGTTTGCTTGTTTGAATTTACAAACCAATTACTTCAATTGATTCTAAAATTTTCTATAAATTCAATTTATTTCAATGCTGGTTATATATCAATATTTTTTGGTTACGAAAGAAATTTATAATTTATTTTGAAATACCAGTTATTAAAAAAATTTTCCCCTTAAGACACAGGGAAATTGGAATTTTATAATTCGAATTCATAAATTTTTGTATTTTATGTTTGTTAGAAAATTTGAAGTAAATTTTATATCTATATCCATCTCAATTTTTATAAAATATTAATTTTCTTTATAGGTTTCTTAAAAGATTTTTTTATTATTTTCTTCCAAGATAATAGTCTCTATTTGGAATTTAGATTTGGCTTTATTATCGATTTCTTCAAGTTTGTATATATTCACTAGTATTTTAATAACATCTAATGGAATTTTAATCGTGTATTTTTTGCCGAACTTTTAACCTAACTTTGTCTTTATAATTTCAATTGTAAATATATATCCCTTTTGAGATTCTAAAATATTTAAGTCACTACAATCTTTGTAGACGATTATCATAAAAATCATTGAATAAAAGCTTTGTCGATATTTTGAATATGAATGATTTCTAAAATCGATCTACTATGTGATGATGTCTATGGTTATATTGAAAAGGCAGTTTTATGATAAAGCATATTTATTTTTGAAAATTGAAGCTATAATATCCAACAATAAATAAAATAACAAAAAGTTTTGTTACAATACTCAACACTACCGCTTGATAGTGAAACATTAACGTTTTGTGGTGGAAAATGTATAAAATCTACTGACAGATGAATGGTATAATGAAATTTTAATAAACAGCATATCCGTATTTTAATTAGGAAATTTGTAAAATTATTGCCATAAAAATTATTTGATACAACCTGATATACCATCAAAAAAGCAATAATAGGAAATATAAATGAATTAACTAAAAATGCATTAAATTAAATCTAGTTTTATAAACGAAATTTTTATTGACGCTTTTTTAGCTTGGCCAAAGATTTATTCTCCGTGATAATACGATAGACGGGCCTGTCAATCAAATTTAAACAGATTTAAATTACATAATCAATAACTACGAATTTTGGAAAATGGAGAACTAGTAAAAAAAAACAAATAATTTATTATTGATAAAAATAACAATGTACTTTTTATAAGTTCGTGGATAAAAATTCTAGAAATGTATGATGTTATTCTGAGTTGGCTGCTTCAGTAAATTTCAACAATTGATTATTGATATTACTGATACTTTTGGATTTTTGTTATAATCTCATACAATACATTTTTATTGAGTTCTTATAAATATCTTGTTTTGTCCCGGTTCGCTACGACCTAGCCACTATTCTAAAGTTTTGCTGATGTAATGTTTTCTTCGGTACTTGTTTATTTGTAATTTATATAATTTTTTGTTATTATTTCGTTTATTGTGATTAATATTTTATTTAACTATTCAAAAAAGTCAAATTCATGAAATTCTTATTTTTTGTTTTTAACTATTTTAGTTTTTTTTTCTTATTTATGAAGTTTTGTCAATTTTAAAATTCAACGCACTTCAGGTGTCTATTTTACTAACCGGTTATTATTCAAATTTCTAACTATTCAAATTTTGTATATAATATACATTAGAGATATTAAAGTTAAGATATCATATTTATTACATAAATGCAACGGCTTAACGTTTCAGGCCTTCCGGGACTAAGATTTTTATTTTCTCTGTCAAAACAATTAAGTCGAATTGATTTTTTTGAGGAAGAATGCTTAAATCTTATTATTAGAAATTAGAAGAGAGATTTCTATCACTAATTCATTAATTAATGTCATAATTGAAAGGTTATCACGATTTTATTGATTTTATATACTATGTCCAACAGTAGCCCCTCTAGGTAAAGTTTTGGGATATTTATTTATTATTTAAAAGTACTTTTCTTCATATAGCATTTAATCGTAGTAACTTTAAAGTGTAAAATTCTTTTTATTGTTTGATTAATGTGCATCTATTCAATTTCAACAATGCTACGACGTCAAACAACTGAAGAGAATGTCTTTATTTTAAATAGTTTTTCTATACCAGAAAACTCATGAAGTGGTCCCACTTTTTAAAAGATTTTTACGGCAAATCAATTGATCGCAAGTCATTCTGTTCTTTAATTGAGAGATTTGAATCAACTGGAAGTGTTGGCAAAAAGCACACGTCAAACCTCGTGATGATAATTACGTCCATAAAGTTGGTGCAGCTGCTAATGCTGTGAATGAAAAGGATTATATTTTCTTTACCTGGAAGGAATCTTAGCATTTTATGGGATCATTAAATTGAACTTTGTTAACAAAAGCTATCACTTTTCTTGGCTTCAAAAGCTCATTATCTTTCATACTGTATAGAACTCAGCAGCATTTCTACCCGTAAATAACAATTTGAACCATAATTTTTGAAATCGCTGTATTGATCTCCAAGGTAATCGTTTGCAATGGCTTACTAGATCATCTGGCTTAGCATTGTGATTTCTTTATTTAAGGTCATGTAATATAAGTGGTGTATCAGAGTCATCCTCCAACTTTGATGAACATGAAAATAGAATTTGCGGTGCACTCCATGACAACGGTGAAGGATTGTGTAGAGAGGTATATTCTCGAGTTGTTGAAAATCGAATTTGTCTTTGTATTAATGCAAATGGCGGACATTCTGATTCTTAATAACCTAATACAAACATTTATTTGTAAATTAAACCAAATTTATCAATTATCATATTTTAATAATAATCTTTTATTAAGTTAATAAAAAGCTTTTGTGATATATTTGGTAATCTAGTAACTGGCATTAAACTGGCATTGAACATTTTAAGAGAAAATAGTTATAAGGGTTGAACTTTAAAGAAATATTAAATAAGAAGCCTTGAATAAATTCTATTGAAAATATTTTTTTTGAATAAATGTTAATTTTAATATTACGACGAATGTTTCTTTGATACTTTGGTGGCTGAATCGATTTATAAATAAACTAATAAAACATTTTTGAATCAATTAGATCTAGCAACCACAATTACATGTGGACAAGAAGTGCTCTAAGTACTGATATAGTATATATATTTATCACTTAGTTGATACTTTTGATTGGATATTAACTTTGAGTTGTGATAAAAATTGAAGCAAGACGGATTACTATCTTGACTAAACCAAAACAATGTTGAAGCTGAGTTGTAAATGATCAATGTGTTATTCAATAAATTTTTTTTAGAAATGAAATTTTAACAATGAAAAAGATAACCCAAAGATGCGTAATACTCTGCGCAAACCAATAGTCGCAACATATCCACAACGCGGATACCGTGAGGGTTTCTAAATGAAGAAAATAAACACCTAATATAAGTTTAAATGGCTTGGTAATTAATTATATTAATTGAGTTAGAAATAATTAATATTAAGTTTATAAAGTAATTAAACTATCGAATGAAATATAAAATCAAATTTACTCACTATATTTATTTTCTAAATATATTTTGGTAGTTTTGAAATATTCCTGTAATTAGGAATATAAATGTTACTCTATAAGATACAATTGATCGATCATATTAGACTAATTTTGATTAACAAATATCGTTCTACTTCTTTGCTCAGGAATGTAAAATTTTATGTTGTGTCATTCTGAGTCTGACCATTCTTTTCATAGTGATTTTAGTATGCTTGATATTTAATCATCTTCGGATAAGATTATACAAAAATAATTTCTTTATTGTTTGATTGACACATTTTTTCCTATGTGAATCAGTATCGTTTTTCGTCATTTCAAATTTAGATTTTCATATTGTTAATTTAAACTTTAAACCTTAAATTTCTGTTAGTCTTTGATTTTTCGTATTTTAATCATTTTTTACTTTTATTATTAATTAATTAATTTCTAAAAGGTTATTCTTGTTAAAAAAATCACAAATACTATCAGGATTATGCACAGCTTGAATTATTTTTATTAGTCAAGTCTGTTGATCTATGTCATGATTTGAAGTTGTGAAGATCTCTAAATATAATCAATATGTGGTTTATTAAAAATGAGTGTTTCCTTTGGTTATATAGGCAATGATGGTTTTATGTATATTGGTAATTTACGTATAGGTTATGTATTAATTTTCTTATATTTAAAATTCTTTTATTTCATTTGATCTTTATCCAATGTAGTCTTATGTTTACCATATTCAAAGTTTTCATTTAATAGAATTCACACTTATAAACAGTTCTTAGTTGATGTAATTTATAAATAATTTAGAATCGTTGTAAATATTTTTTTTAATAAGTGATGCGTTTTGGGCTTGCTAGTTTTGTCTTATTATTCTTTTCAGTGGCAGATTTTAACTCGTTGTAGATCACTGTCATCTTAATCAGTCTCTCGTGTGTTCTTATCAAGCCCTGAGTACGATCTATTGAACCCTTCTTAACTCTATTTTTCACCTCGCGTTTAATACTGTATGATGACAATACCAAACGGCAACAATGATCTAATGATTTTGAAGCTATTAGTCTCAACTTAATCAAAAACAAACAAATTTGGGTTTTATAAAACGTATATTGACACAACAAGTACAATTAGATACGGAATATAAATTACTACAGTAATGATGAATAAAAATGTTTTGATAAAAATACAATTTATGCGACAATTTCTATCAAGCTTCCGGATAAGTACACGGTTAATAAACGGCACTCTTGCAGTAAAACCACCTTTAAGGATGTCCGACACAACTCTATAATAGGAGATATTCACGGCTTTTATAGTAACGATCAGTTTGTTAAATAATGATCCAACTCAAGTTTATTGGCATATACAATTGAACAACTGGTTGACAAGAATGGTTCTGGGAAATATGGATCGAATACGCTTCAGGCTTAGTGGTTTCTTAAACGGGCAACGCACTACAAGCTAGTGGTTTCAGTAAATTAATGGGCTTCACACAATCTTCCTAGTGATTTCAAATAGGGCGAAATTTTGTGGTTTTCAACTCCCTATTTATACGATTTGAAATTTGGATTTATTCGCTACGCTTAAATGAAAAAAAATGGATACATTTATCTTAATTCTTAAGGGATTTACCATTTATTCTTAAAGATAAACAAATCTCCTAAAGATTACCGATATAAATAATATAATATATTGAATTATTGTCTCACAAAATCCTCAAGGTTTCATCATTTATCTTTTATAATTATTTCCGTGTTAATATAATAATAATTATTTCTTTCTCAATTATTTTATCCAGAAGCTTAATTAATACATAAAAATTTTAATTAAAACAATAAAATATTACAATTTGATACGCTTGAATTATCAAACCCAAAAATAAAATTGTTACATTTACAAATGCTTGCATAGTCAAGTCAAAATAAAATTCGATACATTAAACCGCTTATTCAGCTAAACCAAAAATAAAAGTTGATACAATTATACACTGGATATTTATATAATCAAGCTAAAATGAATATTTACTGTTATGAATAAGTAATTCACAACTAAAATGTTTTTTCCGAAATTCACAATTGGAATGTTTTTCCGAATCAGTCTATCGAGACGGCATTAGATGCGCAAGTCTGCACTAAAATAATACATTTTCTCGAATTCCCAACATAAGTAATAAATTCTAATTTAAAAAAATCAATCGTTTGAAAATTTGTTTAAGTATTGTTACAAAATATATTTTTGGGCAGAGTTATTTAAAATTCTTATGGTAAAGCATAGATAAAAATAATAAAACAACTTATTCATGAAAATTACGACGTTATATCAGTATTAAGTCAATAAATTAGTGAAATCAATTATAAAAATTTCAGATATTTGCAGAAGTCTTTTCAATTTTATTCATTAATTGTTTAACATAAAAATTAAAATTTTTGGCAACTGTCGTCAAATTCCTCAAATTTCCTACGATTCGGTTAGTTTTTAAACCAATAATGAAGGATAAGTTACCATTTTTCCTCGTTTTGTTAATTTAACAATATTCAATAAAATTCATTATTTATTTAAATAACTGTCACCGACAATTAATTGAATATAGTAGATATATTCATATTAAGAATTATTCAAAGAATTATAACCACGAAATTTGAAATATTTAATCAATTACTAAAGCACAATCATTAACATGTAAGAGTTCCCAAATATTGGGTGTTAATAGAATTTCTTTTTTATTATAAATTTACTTGATATGATAAACGTTTACCAATCGAATAATAATTATAATTATTAAATTTATATTTAGAAATAATGTTAAGATAGAATTAATTTTACTTTGATTTCGCTGAATTTGCACATGAAAAATTTATTCCTAGATGGATACTTTTGTAAAATAATTGTAAAAATACAATTTCGTTGTTATTTTTGTCATATATTTTCGTATATCATATGTAGAAATGTTGCGTATAAATGATATAAATTGATGTAGTACAATGTTCGTGTTACGCCACTTTTTGTTGTTTAGTTCTTCTATTCGGCATGTTGGAGCTATATGGTTTTGGCGATTTACTATTTGAACTTGCTTTGAGCTCGAAATTTTTATTAATATCTATGAACGTCTTAATTAGTCTCAACTTGGATGTGTATTAGGACTAGTTGCATTTAACCCCTTGTGCTCTTTCTTTTGTCTCGCGTTAGATGACTTGTGTGAAGACGAGTAGAAGCCCATTGATAGAAATGCTGTTAACGTGGTGTAAATGCAATTGGTTCTAATTTGTGATGTCAACTCCTACTTATGACGATTCAATTTATTACATAACTTTTAACACAATAACTTCAAGATTTATGTTAAGCACACTGATGTATTAGCTTTTAATTACAACAAATAAAGTGATTATTGAAATTTTTATCGAACATAAAATAACCAAGACAAAAACCAAATTTGTAATAAAATCATACTGACGAGTAATGCAAAATACAATAAAGGTGTAAATTCAACAAGTTTGATGACAGGCGCGATAAGTTTGAATAAACAAGTGTCCAAACAAAATTGTTTGATAACTTGGCACAAGGCGTTATTGGATATAAAATATGATATATTTTAATTATATAAATATTCGGGAAATTGTCTACTTTTTGATTTTATCTATGCATTCGGATGTAATCAATTTGAATGTCTTGGTTATGTAATCATCAGCTTGTTATTGTCGATAATAGGACTTCTCAAGAAATATGTAAATCTGGTAATATATTGAATAAATTTTTTGGAAGTCTTGAAAATGAACCAATACACGCTTCTGTATTTTTTTCGAATAATAGAAATTTCATAATTCTGGTTTAGTGGTATGGATAATGAATCCTCTTCTTTAATTTCAGGGATGTTTGATTACTTATTTTTGTTACAGGAAATCTATTCACACTATTGACGACTTGATCAATCTCCAGATTTCTGATGACCTTCGCGCTTTAAACCTTATATTAATTGCTATTTTTTTTCTTTGGATAATGACAAAACTCACTGTCTAATATACTGGAATATTTTCTTCAACTATAAATGTTTGGGTATTATACTCTTTATTTATTTTATTATTATGCAATTGAAGATCACTGTTGTCTTGATCAGCCTCTGTGATTATCTTTTCAAGGCCATATGTATGTTGATTTCTCGTTGTTTCATAGGTGATTTATTACTTGAGCTCAGATCGAACTCCGAACGACCTGTTGTGTTTCGCGTGAAGGGTATAATACAGATATAAATTATAATTTGTAAATAGCAATAATGAGATATAACCTGAAAAGTATATTAATAGAACAACGTATTAACAATAATATAGCAAATAGATAACAATTAGACTGTAATCAATTACAATGTGGCATGTAAACACAGAGTTGGTGAAGTGTTTAGTAGTGATCAGTTATTTAAAGAAATTAGACGATTAATTTATCTTCGAAGGCTCTGGGAAATGTCTGGTGGTCTATTAGCAAATAAATAAAATTCTTCACAGTGGCGCCAGAGCAACTGATTTTTTCCCCTTATTTATATTGGCTATTTTACTTGTTTGTTTGTGATTATTAATGCGTCGATATTAATTATTTATTCATCAGAAATTATGTTATTCTTATTGTTATTTTGTTACATCAAATTTTCGTTTTGTTATTATATTTTTAGTTGTTATTGTTCTTTAAAAAATATTATTATTAATTTCTGCAATGGTATTTATTAAATTTTATACTAAAATTTGGTGGAAATTATATTAGCAAGAAATATTAATTAACTTAGTGTTTTAATAAAATATTACAGTATCCATATATTGTGTAAAATTCTTTTGATTTAATAATTTATGCCATTCATCCGATCATATCTTGAAAAATAAGTGACTTGTCAAGGTTTCGAAAAAATTGTTACATTAAAATACTAAAATTGGGACAATTGCCATAGAATTATATATTAGAATTGCTACAATTATACATCAAGATAGATACACTGAAAATTGTTAATCATTTTTATCATTTATGATATTGGAATTGGTGCAGAATCCTAACATAAACAACACTTATGTTACTTTTGTACTGTTACTTTTATTATTATAATCACTATCCTTGGTGACTTTGGGCAATGTCCCCGATTTATCAGTTCCCCGGAGTTCTGATGACCGATTGGTAGTGATAAACCTTAATTTTGTTTGATATTCGCCTCGATTGCTTCAAATACTCGTATGGAGGCTAGATGGGTGGGACTAGGTATTGCATAATTTGAAAATCTATTTCTAAACCCTAACTGTAGAGCCTTATAAACTAGCCGTCAATTCTCAAATGGTAGCTGTAAAAATCTATGCGCTGCCTATAAAACACAAGAAATTTGGGATTAATTTGATAAATAGGTAGAATATACAATGATATTGTATATAACGATATGATTTTATCAGAATAATATATTATGAATCGATTTGTATTGTCTTCTCGAATAATCAGCAATGTTGATTTTCCAATATGTGTTCTGTGCATATACTTCTCGAACAATCGTCGAATGCCTTCTTCACATAACTTCGGCAGTATTTGCCCTAAGACTCTTTAACCAGGGCATTATTTACTATTGTTTTTAAATTGGGCAATGATTATGTTTTGTTAGTAATACTATCATAATAGGAGCCTATTATTTTATTGTTGTATATTATATTTTATTTAAAATGGTTTTAGTTATCATAAAAGAAAATATATTATACTTGATGTGTTTCGGGATTGTGGTTATTTTTTATTTTAATTATTCTCAGAATTTACTGTGGTTTTTGGTTGTGGATCACCGTTGTCTTGATCAGTCTCAAATGAGTTCTAATCAAGCCTAAGGTACAATCTATAAAACTTTATTCTGATAATTATTTTCACCTCGCAATCGGACTTACTACTTGGTAATGGCAAATGGCATGCACTGTTGATGAGCAAATCGAATAATTTTTCCTAATGGTTTTGAGATAAATTATAGGCTAATACACTACGAACTAGTGGTTTCAACTAAATAATGGGCGAGTTCTGATGTTTCGAACTCCTATTTATATGAAATTTATTTTGTACGCATAACTGGTCTACTTTGTTTCATAAAATTCTATTCACCATGTATTTCCCATTTAAAACTAAATATTTTCCCTTAACTATAGAATTTTTATTATTAAAGATATTTAAAATGTTCTAATACTATCTTATTTCCCTTTTAAGATATTTTAATATTATTTCATTTCCCTTTTTGCCAATACCAAATGATTATAAAATATAAATTATCAATATGATTACGTCAATGTAATTTTCAATGTATTGGTTTTTTGATCAACCGCTTTTTGCTTATGAAAAATTAATTTGGACATAAAAATGATACATTTAAAAATGTATCGAAACACAACTATAACCATTTGAATTTTAAACGATGTTGATTAAAATACATCGTTACTTCATAAAATGATACATTCAGTCTCTCTACCTTGAATCCAATTGTTATATTTTTAGAACTCGTATTATTACAACACATTAAAATTGTTTGATTATAAATTACTACTTTTATCAGACAAATAATACGATATTGTTTACAAAAACAAAATATTGTCAATTGTTTATTGTTAATTTTTTTTTAACTTGTTGACTCAGATTCCCAACATATTTATTAAAATAAAATGTATCATGTTATATACATTAAGCTTTTTGATTGAATAAAATGATGACATGTTGTCATGCGGGTTTTCAGAAATTTTTTCTTAAAAATTCCTTTTCTTTTTCAGAAATGGAGGACTATATTTTGTCTCTATATGGGTGTAATTTTTTATATTTTTCTCAGTTGCCACGTGGGTATTTTTAATCATTATTTATTTATAACCTATTTTATAGTTCAATTAATATCTTATCAATATTTATGGGATGTTATGTACTTGAAGGGCCTCAATAGCAAGTATTGAAAACTCTGTTGATATTTTTTATTTAAATATGTTATCGTGCACTGAGTGCAATTAAGGCTGAATATGACTTAGCAAATGATGAGTTCTGAATATTGTTATTTTGGCGAGATAATATGTTATTCATGTACACTAAATTAAATATCGTAGAATTAATATCGAAATACTGAATTATTCAATCATCTGAAAAGGGCAACTATAAGTTAAAAGACTGCTATTATTGGTAAGATTTTAATTTTTAAATCAAAGATAATTGGAAAATAAATAGAAAAATAATATCTTTTCCAATGCCCTATGCATCACGAAAGTGAGTAATCGGTAGTCCGAAGCAGACAGAGGGGATAGAAATCTGTTTAAACTAGATACAATGGCAGTAAAATAATAAAGTGACAAATATTATCATATTTTATAAAAATATTAAACGTGATTTGGCATCACCCTAGGCATTAGTAATATTATTATCATTAACATTATTAAATTAGCTATGGATTGGTTGTTGACTTTAAATATTTTGGTTCGCTGGGGCTTCAGTAACTGGTATGAAGACCGAATTATTAGGAAATTATTTATTGAAATTAAAGGTTTGCTGCACAGAGGAACTGACGTTGCTCTGGGCCTGGAATGATGAAATTACGAATCCCTTATTTTTTTTAATTCGATTTTATTAATAATGTAGAAATCTTTATATGATCAGGATTTACAACAGGATAAAGTAGTTAAATATGTCAGTAACTTATATTCTAACTGATTTTTCTAAGATTTCTTGAAAATCAGTCTTTGTCTTCTGTTTTGGCGTTTAACTTTCAGGTGCTGATCCCACTTTGCGTTGATTATCCATTGTTGATTTACAGTGACTTTTATTCTGTTTAGTGACGATTCGGGTTTTGTAATCCATTGTGGTTTATAATTACAATTTTCAGTATTCAGCTTCAGTTGACATCGATAACAATGATAATTAGCAATAAACCTTACACCTCTTCGCACAGTTAAAGTTGTTTATTATTGGTAATGAGCTGGATCGGGCTTCTGGAATTTTTAGTTTTTTTTACACTTCATGATTATAAAATATGTGCCCATTAAAATAAAATATCATTTAAATATTTAGAATTTTCTCTTTATATATTTGTATCGTATTGCCATTTATGAAGTGTATAATTGTTTTGTCACGAAATAATTGTACATTTTAATAAAAATTATACACTATTAAATGAAAAAATAAAATTACATTATCTGTCAAAATAGCAATTATTCACAAAATCACGGATCAAAATAAAGGTTGAATTTTCTAGCATGTTACTTTCGGGGTTTAAAATTGTCAATATCAGTTAATGAGTGTTATACTCCTTTCAATTACATGAAAGATCAATTATGTAGTTATAAATTAAGTGAAGTATATAATACTAGAGGTAACATTCCTAATTTTCCGCACATCTGCAAAAGAATATCCAAATGATGATCAAGCTCCGACAAAACGCTTCTGATGGCTTTTTATATGTGATTCTTTAAATTCATTCTTTTTAAAAATTAGCTTATCGTCAAGATGACTAATAATTCTATTTTTTTCGTTGTTCTTGTAATGTGATTGTCGTATTGTTGTGTTGTTGTGAACTTCGATTCGATATTTATAGTCATTCATATTTGCTTAACTACGAAATTTCTCACATCTTTCACTCTTCAATCGAAAGAATATTTTGGTTTAATTTTGACCTAATTATTATTAATTGACATTATTAATTATTCTTGTTTTTATCGTTTTATATTTTATTTTTTAATACTTCCTAATGTATTTTTTGACTTATTGTTTTTATTGCTTAGTAGTTATTGTGTTTTAGTAATAATTCTACCTATTTATTGTTTTGCTTATTGCATATTATATTTCTGGGATCTTTTCTTAAATCGCAATTAGCAGGATGTCATAAATAAGAATTGGCTGATTGTTATATTGATTGAAGTAGATTAGTGATGAAATTAAGCATTTTAAACTTTTATTTCTGCTCATCGAACAGTAATGAAATGAAAATCGCTTTCCTCTGTTGTTTTGATTATTATTTTGAGATTTCTTATTATATATGTATATACGTGCCACTATTAAAAATTCTGTCCTTCGTCTTCCTTTTCAACATTAAATATTGGAAGATAAAGATAAAAAATAATTAACATCGATATATAGTAAAATGTTCAACACAAACCGTTTTTCACTAATTAAACTCAGAACTAATTCAATTAAAATTAATCACTGAAAATCAGTGAAATATCAATATGGATTGGATAGATTTGATAGCAATAGAATAAGGAATTAGAGAAAGGGCATTGACGATGGGTTTTGCAGATTGGATTTGAGAATGGATTTGAGGTTTGTAGATTTGTTGAAAATAACTAAGTTATTAATTAACGTGTTATTATTATCGATCCCGACCGGGCTCCAACATTTTTATTTAAACTTAAAATTTATTGAATTTGGTTTGGGAGTGCGGATGGTTGTTGATTTATTATTGAATGATGTTCTTTTTTATTTAATTATTTTGCGCGATTTAACCTAAACTCACTGGTCCTAAAGGGGCTTAAACAACTGGTATTGGAGACCAAGCTGTTGAAAATCAAATTTAATATGTTGACTTTCAGATGATAGCACAGAGAATGCGTCGTCTCTCTGGGCCTAGAATGATATGAGATTCAAAATTAATTTGATATGTGTAGTTTACAATAAGTCGAATCGTTAATAATTAATGTAGTGAGAACGAAACTTGGGTTTTCAAAAATATTTATTTAAGAAAACGAATGTAACAATTAATATGAAAAATGAACACAAAAATTTGAGCTAATATCTCGTACCACGCCTCAGCGATTAACGAGTAATCCGGTATACGGACGGAGATTGTTAATGGTACGGAGAGAAGATGTAATTTATAGAGTTAATAAATTCATATAACTTTAATTATGTTCGTGCTATTAAATTTACGGTTAAATTAAGTTAGTAGATAAATGAATGATAAAATTGTGCAACAAAACTGAAACCTTACTGTGCTTGTAGTGCCACTCTGCAGAATTCCAATGTATATAAGAAAAATCCTCGGACAGCTGTCGATTATTTCGAATATTTCCTTATCAAAATCCAAATGCGATATCGTCGACAATATGGCTTCTATAAGTTTCTTTCTGTAAAAAGTTATTCAAACCAGCTGCGCGTATATGACAATTAACCTGTATCCGCCTTTCAAAGGTCACAAATATCGATAATTTTGGAATATGTCAGTGATGATTAGATCAGTGTGTTTCTCGCTATTCTTTTTTCTCGTACTTTGACTTTTTGTGGTTTCAGTTGTGTTGTAGGTGGTGCTATGATCAACGTCGTTTTTTATATACGCCGATCAAGTCCACCCCCTCACACTGCTCTTCATGCCGTTCATTTTTTGCTAATTTTTTCACACGCTTCGTGTGAATAATTAATGATTGTATCTGATTCTTATTATCTATTATAATTGTCTTTATTATAT
>JBBMOY010799981.1:0-11277 GCA_037951405.1 Platydemus manokwari
GAAATCTTTGGTTGTTTGGAACCATTTCTCAGCGTCTTGGATTGATGAATCGAAGAATGATGGTTTCGGAATTAATAATTCCTGAGTTTGTTGTGGCAGATTTGCAAAAATTTTCTGCTTCTCTTCTCGTTTAGCTCTAGTCAGAGCGTTAATTTCGTTATTTTTTTATCTAACTACAACTATTATTTGTAAATTACTTAGTCGTAAATTGACCATATTTGTTTTTTGTCTTAAAATTTACTGTTTTATTTGTTTAATACTATTGGAGAGTGGGATCGATACCGATCGGTCCTACAGAGCATTTTTGGCAAATGGAATTGAATAGGTATTCCAATCATTAATGGTGATCAAGGAGTTAAATTTTTTAAAGTCTCATTGCGCGAGTGTTCTCACTAACCTCATACTCATTAAAGAAAACTCCTTTAAAAGGGATTTGGGTAACATCAATAAGAAAATACTCGATTAAGTGAACCAATGCCAGAATATCGCAATCAAGTAATATAAAACCAAAATGGTTGAGCAGCTAATTAAAAATTTGAGCAGTGTGTAAAGTACTGCCATAATTTCCAACGATGTCTTTAGGAAAGGACTGGCAGAGAAATTTGAATTAGACGCAGTACCAAAGACCAAAGAGTGTATACAACAAGGATAGATAGTGTATCTAGTTAAGTCTGACTCTGAATTACCAGTTCTGAATCAATACTTCATCAATCCAAGCAACGCATGCAATATTATTTATTTGACAAATATCAGTTATGATATTAAGTGATTTTCATATCGATAAACAAAAGTATTTCTTAAGAAATCTTTAATGTATAATAGAATTTATCTTTATAGTCTTGATAAAATTTTAAGTTAAAAATTTTATTTAAATCTGATATTCATAACTTTGATATTGAATCCCATAAATGAATATTTATAAAAATAGAAATAATTTATTTTTAAAGACGAGAAAATGAAATCAATTTTTATTGGTTAGCGACTTCACAGTTTTACCGAGTATATAATTGTGAGTATATAATTTGAGACAGAATAGAATTATCAAAGCGAATTAGCTACTAGTTTAGTAGGATTTTATTATAAAATCTTTATTGATAAAATCTTATTTTATCCCAGTTCCTCTAGTACTCGAAGAGTTCGCCTTTCCCGCGTTTAAAATTTTGATATGAGAAAAACTGTATTCAATTTGAGAGTTTAATAACACAGGAAAATTATTAATTAATTTTTTTTTAATTTATTTTTAGAAAAAAGATAATTTATAATTAAACCTTATAAGATAATAAAAAAATAAAATAAATGAAATCTAAAATAAGTATGCAAATTACAATGTATTGATCTTGTTGAAAAAAAACTGTTGTTTTACCAAAATGAAATATTTTTAATTGATGTATATGATGAAGTGCTTGTACGATTGGATTCAATCATTGATCGTCAGACCTTTAGGAGATGAACCCTTGTGGGGATAAGTAAGTAAAAACGGAATAAACAATGGTCATGCAAGGATCCTCTTCAAATTCGGAACCATTTCGATTTCTGTAGTTCAAGGCACAAGGCTCATGAATTGGAAATTTGTGCTAGATTCCAAGAAGAGTAGCAGCGCTCATAAAAATTATTATTTATTATTAAAGATATACCAAAAAGAATCTATATCATAAATAACCATTTCATCTTTCGTGAGATTATACACCCTTAATAGTTTTCAATGTGATACTACAATTTTGGTATTTTTTCTGGCTCATTTTTTAGTATTTTTTTAATATATATACATATATACACACAAAATTTCGGTGTCTCCAAAGCGGACTCTCCTTTACTGCTTATCTTCATTATTCAACCCATTTATATATCTCTGACTAAGTCTTTCTTTCAATTCACCAACTTCATTCATTAAAAAATACCCAATCTTCTGTCAATGCAATTCGTTATTGCTTATCCGCAGTAACATTGCGAATTAACTCAGTTATGAACTACGAATATTAAATGCGTTTGAGATGTTTTTGATATGTCATGAAATTATATTTTGATGCGCTATATTGTATATATTATTATGTAAAATATGACTTTATTATCGCTTTGTTTATATTTATCTTTACGATAGAAATCTGAAAATCATCGAAGAGGAGATAAATCAATACCAAAACTAATAACAAATGTAAAGAGGGTGATTATAAATAACCTAGTGATCGTAAATAAAACACGATTAACATAAATATAAATTACGATCAGAGCATAAATAGAAAAGGCATTGATAACTGCATAAAAACAACAAACATTATATTATTGAGGCTAGGTATTTGTAAGTTCTTTTTCCGGGTAACTACTCAAGTCGAATCTAATAAACAATACGATTTACATAGATAGCAGTACGCAATAAAAATAAATTCTAATAACAAAATAATAATAATAATCTAATGGTTAAAATTTATAAATTTCAAACCTTTCAAAACAATTGTCATTTAAAAAATTCGACATATTTAAATTTTATCGAAATGCTTTTATCAATCAATTTTAACAAAGACAAAGCAAATCTAACGCTTTGATTACGAAAAATAGATAGCTGGTGAAATACAGGAACAGCTGTTACTAAATAGCGTACACTGTTACCAAAAATAAAATATATTTAAAATGATGACGGAGCCCTTTAAAAATAGAAACACTTTCATAAAGCTCCAACCATTAATGTGACGCATAAATTATTGTATAAACTGTAACTCAGAGTCACATTTCACAAAATCATTTTTTCAACATTATTCCGTATCATTGCATTTGTAATTATTTAGCTTTCGAGAAGCGTATGATAATGAATAAAGTTAATTATTTTGTAGTTAATTTTTATTCTTGTAGTCAAGTAATATAGGAGAGTCTTTTTTGTACCTTGTCTTCATTTTCCTTGAGAGCCTTGTCGTTCACCCAGGTAGCGCACCCTTTACTTTTAAGTTGAGGTTATTGAATTGAGGATTTTAAAATTAATTAAAATTTCAATGATTTTATAATAATTTGTTTGAATATAATTTTGTGTCATGACTTTTTTAGTGTGTTCTCAGTACATGCTTTATAAAACAGTAACAGATTTTACTGTGTATAATAATTGAGATGTGCTATTGACACACGAGATAAAAGAGAATTTGTCCTATCGAATGAAATGGAAAACATTAAGATCCAAAATGCACACATGATAATTATATAAAAGATGTTCAATCTCACGAGAAGTTGACAGTCTTTTTCGTCTGCAACTTTTATTCTGTGTGAATTTTACATGATTTTCTGACCACTAGTCTTTATGGTTGCTATCTTGGTTATGTTTAACTTCTGAGTGCTGCATCCGCCATTTGAAGATTATTCATCGATTATTGAGTACGATTTTTGACTGTGGTCGTTTGACAATTTGGTTTTCTTTAAATTATTTTGATCAAAAATTACAGTTTTGGCATTTAGCGTTTGTTAATATCGTGACCGTACTTCCTAAAACATTTAAAGGTATTCCATTTTTAAAGAATCTTTATCTTAATATCGCAACATTATGCTCATTATTTCTCAAGTTTAATTCTAATTTATATTCATTGGTTATAAATGAACTTAAAACTAATACGTTTTATAAGCACAAAATCTTTAGAGGACCTGCTACCTTACCACGGAGAAAACGTATTTGATTTGGTGAGAGCATGGTAACGAGTCTTTTAAACATTATTCACCTAAGTTCAGTCACATCAAATAGCATACATTGATTCCTTACTTCATTCTATGTAGCACATATAGTTTATCAGAAAAACAAAGCATTCGTCAGTGCGATTACTAAAAGGTGATAAATGTCAACCTGAGTCGATAGTTCTGAACAAAATATGTTTTCCAACACAATGGTTCACAATGATTTTAAATGTTTCACGAATAATAAAAAGCACGTATTCTTTGTTATTTCAAGTTTCATTATTTTCAGTATTAAAACGCTTGCGTATATTAAATACAACAATATCAAATGAAAATAAATTAAAAACCCAACCTGAGAACAATTCAAATGGTTAAACATTTTTAAAGTTAAAGCTAGTTAAAAATTAACGAATTCGTAAATGTATCATATGAAGATTGCATTTAATATCATCACACAATACAATGACAAAATAAAATATTCGTTTATAACAAAAAATAACCAGTTAATAATAAACAATAATTTTATTCAAACTATGTCTAACCGATATTTTCAATCACTTCAATATTCAATAGTCCCAGTCTCATAATCGAGATGATACAGTAGATCAAGTTCAATATATTCATAATATTATTATTTGATACTATTATTTTAAAATTTAAATTCATTGAACAAATTTTATAATACATACCTAAATACATTTATTTAATCGTAATTTAATTTTAAAATTGAAATTAAGTTTAAATGAATTTATAAAACTTTAATATTTAATTTCATAGATAAATCAACTTTGGTTAAATAACCTGATTATTAAGAATGCTTAACAATTCAAAATACATTCAATTAAAAATACAAATGACTAAATTCAACAAATGTAGAAACATTGGTTACTGATAATTTTAATAAAATATATCAGTCGTAAAAGTTTCATTGCTTTATCCTCTACTAAATACTCAAATGTTTTAAGTTTGAGATACACCAGAGGAAGGTTTGAATTTATCGTTGCACCTTAATTATTGGTCGCATTATGAAATAATGTCTTAGGATCATTTTAAAACACCATAGATAACCGCAACATACGGATAAATACAAAGAACGTATTAATTTGCTTCAAAATGTCGAGCATTTAATTGACCTGTTTAAACAAAATTTTCCTTGTAATTTAAAAATATTTTTCGATCCATGACAAAACTGGCTTTGAAAATCACTTTAAATATCTGAAAAGTAGATAATGGATATTTTTATAAATTATTTATGTAGATTATAACTATTTTAGTAATATTGAATTTCTATATTTATTTTTAGAATTTTAAATATTTTAACAGTGATAGAATAAAAACCCAAAAATAATATAAAATAAAACAGATATACACAGATATACCTAAAATCCATAGGAATAGTCATTCTAGTCTTAATAACCTTGAACAATGCCCTTGAATCATAATTCTCAAAATAAAAATTAATAATCATTTAAAATAGTGCATATGTATCTCTCAACTTTACTTAAACAATGATAAATTTAGAGCAAAACAGCTAAACAGTTCATTAATATTGTTGGGTACATATATATGTAGGTTGGGATCCCCAACAAATATTTATTATTTGTTTTATTAATACTTACAATTATATACTCACCATCAATTCACATGTACATAAAAAACAATATGAGCATCACACATAAAACAATACAAAGTATAATGCCTTTGACTGTGGACCACATCAGTCTAGCCGAGCCCTCAATTCAATCCAGCCCAGAAAAGGTCTCGATGAGGATATTTGACGATTAACAGCTCTGTAACAGTTATGATCCTTGTGTTATATTTACAATTACATTGAAAAAAGCTTTTGTTTTTGTGTAAAACTTTTGTGTATTAATATATTGACATTTTATGATGATTAATTTTTAATGTATAATGATTCGAAGCGGAGGAGGAAAAGAGAAGAAAGATTGGCAGATTTTAGAAATGTTGGGTGCTTAACCCCCCATATAACATCACAAAAATAACAAAAAAATAACACAACATAAACTCCCACCCACAGCCCGCAACATGAAACATGAAACAGTACCCCACAATAAATAATATAATATTGTACATAGACATAGTTTATAAATTGACTGCAGACTGAGCCCGAGTCAGCAAGAAGAGCCTTCGAGAAAAGCAGTTCAACAATCCAATATTGTGAACTAATCTCATCTAACTGATCTTTGACAAATGCTTGCTATGGTTTTGTTTTTAACAATTATGAGTATCCATAATAAACTATTGGTGTAGTTTTTACTATTATGCAGTGTTTTTATTGTATTTGTTTTTATTATTTGCTTAAAACAATTTTTATTTATCGTGAAATAAATTCGTGCATGTGGATTAGGAGGTGTTGACAAAGCAAATAGTAATAAAGCAATAATAAAACGACAAAGACGAAATAAATAATTAAATAATAGAATAACGATAAATAATAAATAGATAATTAAATAATAGAATAAATGGAAACATGTCAAAAATATGAAAAATATAAAATAAGGTTAAATTAGGACAATTGAGTTGAAATTAAATCAATTATAATATACATGGGAGAATAATCTATTAAACAAATCTTGTGAAATTAATTAAGTAAAGTAAGACAAAATTTAATAAATCAAATCGGAATGAGAAAAATTATCGCTAATAATTCGTGAGAAAAAATGGACAGAATCAGACGCATATAAATATCTGCGCTGATCATGGAACACCACAATAACCAATAACCAATAACCACACTAACTGTCACATTAAACGAAAATTGAAGCTGATAAACTATTTCAAAATATATTGTCAATTATCAACTGTGGCGAAGATATTTGAAAATAGAGAAGATTTTTGGACCGACGAAGATTTCAAATTATTATTTGAGGGGACTGTCAGTGGAGCTATATCGATCGAATTATTAACTTTTGGAATATATCTTTAGTCAGCATCTATCAGTAAGCACTTTTTGTTGTGTTTTTTAATTCATTTTTCTAAAACTAACGCTCACTTAACATAATTATCAATAAATAATTTTAATATTGATTATCATTTGAATTAATATTTACAATTTGCTTTGCTAACAACAACTTCTCTTATATTATTTAATTTATTATCTTCTTCCGTTGCACGGATTTACGTGTTAATCGCTGAGGCGAGGTACGGGCCACTTTTGAAAACATTTTTAGTGTTATTTTTAATATTAATTGTTAACCCTTCTGTTTTTCCAATTTAATAAATATTTTGAAAGTTCATATTATTATTTTGACTATTATTCTGAATAATAACCACCATATATAAATCGATCACTGACACATCAGGTGCCATCTTGTATTAATTGATTTTGTACTGTTAACAAATAGGTGACGTTGAATTCACATTACGAGATTATCTATTAGCATATTATAGTGATCCTATTAATATTAACTATATAAATCAATAATCATAGTTTCATCATATGCTATTAACAGGTTTTAAAAGCGTATCATTATTTTCAGGCCCAGTGCGACTGAGGTTTCTCTGTGCTCAAGCATTAATTTAATTTCAACCTTTTTTTCCAACAGCATGGTCACCATACCGGTTGTTGAAGCTCCTCAGAACCAGCAAACTAAATAAAATCAAGCACAGCCCAATATTATTGATTTAATAGAAATAATAAAATAAAAATAAAAAGAATAAATAATAGATATAATATTTACAAGAGAATCAATAATAAAAAATATACATAATAAGTCATAAATAGTAAAAAATAAAATATAATAATAAAAGTACATTATATATTTACAATTAAGTGAATAATATGGAATGTTAAAAAAAATGCAATTACAATAAATAGATAATTAAACAATTACTGTGGAATGTTAACAAAAATGTAAATTAATTGTTGACTGTAACGATGTTACCAAAAATAGAAGACAGAGGCCGGTACAGCGAGGTATAAATACCGAGATGAAAACAGAGCCGGACACAATATTCCAATAGCGAGGTCTTCATATCCGTTATTGAAGCCCCTTAAGAGCCAGTAAAATAAATAAAAATAAAGCATACCACCCATACAAAATATTTAACATATGTATATATCAAATACACAATATTATTAGACCTATGAATCTCAACAGAGTGAGTTTTAATTAAATTGATAAGTATTTTATTTTATATAGAGGTTATTTAAATAAGATGACAATTGTTTTTTAAAACTTGTTTAAAAATAAATCACAATTAGGACACACTAGTCAACTCAAACGATAAATTTATCAAGATTGAGTGCAATTATCCTGCTGAGAGCGCATGAACTCAGATATCACCTTAACGTTTTTAAATGTATAGATTTTTAAATTTGACTATTTTTCCATCCAATAGGCTCCGATTCTTTAGGCGAGTTATAACTTTGTTATTTTATTTATTTGATTGTTATCTTTATATGCTTTAATCCTAAAGGTGCAATAGGAATTATTAATAACCACTTCTAAGGTTTCTTGATACTCATTTAGATTCAAATATATGAAATTCTCGTACTTCAAAAACTCGGAATTCAAAATTTTGTATTAATGATTCCTGGTCAAAACTCTTCAGCTTATATAGTCACCGACACTGGATATTATGTACCCATTTTCTATCACCCTATCAATTTCCTAGTTGTCTAGATAAATGAGCAACTTACAAATAGACAACTTGCTCTTCCAAACACATAGATCATAAAAAGCTCAAAAAATTAATTCAAGGCACACTAGAATTTCCTAGCACGCATAATATTTCAACACGATAAAATATATAAATATGTTAAGTTTATAACTACTCTAACTTAACGGCTCGATTTTTTTCACTTAATCTGACTCCTATATAAAAATCAGGTGCACAAGCAGTAAAACAAGCTTCTGATTAAGTTATATTTATATACAAATTTACACCGTAAAATTACCACTGAGAGAACACAAATACTTAAAAGTTATATTACTAAGACTGGGACTAAGTCCCGGCACTTCTGTTGAATACCTTTGCTCAGAAACTACTCCTTGATTATAGCACATAATTATACTTTGCTACTAAATGTCTTAGCGCACTGCTAACCGAAACAATAATATTTTTATAATACTTTAATCCCGTACAACTACACTTGTTGCAGAGCAAACTACTCTAGTAATAAATAGAATCTTACATTTGAAGTCTTCTTGTGAATAAGTTGAAAATACAGAGTTAGCTCGCTCTTTATATACTTATTTTCTTAATGCACACCCTTTCTATGTGCATCATTTTATTCATACTTATTACAGCATCAACCCAATTTTTTCATCCTATTACCGGATTCAGTCGGTAATTGCCATCGTTGATTTTGGATTGCCATTTTACCAATTCAAATTACCGAATATGGTCGGTAATTGCCATTTTTATTGTCTAAATTCCATATTTGGTTTATTGATTATATATTTATCTCTAAAACATTTTATTTTCAATATTTCTTAATTAATAACAATATTATTTCATTTTATTTAAATATCTTTGAATTTTAGTTTAAGTTATTAGATTTTTAGTTGTATTTAAATAAAAATTTAAAATAAATTTGATGAAACTAATTATTTAAATTTTAACTATTTGTAATATATTAATAAATTAAATTTTTTTAGGACCACTTAACTTTATCTAAACTATTTAATAGAAAATCTTTATAATATTAACGAGAACCATTGAAGTTTCATAATAACTTTGTTTAAATAATCATGAATACTAAATTTTTTTAAATCCCAGCATTTGCGTGAGTAATTATATTTTTTATTTTTTATGAATTTTCATATAACATTTATAAAATAATACATTAAAAAATTATTTAACAGATGGATGATATAGAGCAGACAAATAAAAAGCATCTTAATGCTAAATCAGGAAGAAAATTTCGAGAAAACAATAAAACAAAAATAACTAATGCTAATAGAGTTGATTATAATGATTCAAGAGGTCAAAAATTCACAAAAACTAAAAAACATGTAAATAAAGTCAACGCAAAAGCTTTTGCTATACAGAATGTTAAAAAGGCTAAAAAGAAAGTGTCGCTTGTTGTTGACAGACAGACATCAAAGCATACCCATCGTATTCTATCTGATCAATATTTGGAAGCACCGCAATTGATTGCATTGGTAGGACCCCCAAATAGTGGGAAATCCACCTTATTAAGGACACTAATGCGTCATTATACTGGTCATAGGGTCCAAATTAATGGCCCAGTTACAGTTGTCACGAGTAAGAAGAAGAAAGTAACTTTCATCGAATGTCCAAATGATTTGAATTCCCAAATCGATATTTCCAAAACCGCTGATATGATTTTATTGATGATTAATGTCAAACAAGAAATTCAACTTGAAACGTATGAATTTATAGAATTACTCAATACCCATGGTGTTCCGAGAATTAAATTAATATTTACTCATTTGGATGAATACGAAAAGCATGACAAGAAATTACAAACAAAAATGAAAACGATTCTGAAACGCATTCAAGAAGAGGTGCACGCATTACCATTTCGTTTATCAGAAATAAAAAAGTTCAGAAACGAAGGAAATAGTGAGTATAAGATTGAAGAAGTTAGAAATTTGGCTCGATTGATCGGTGAAAAAAATCCTTTACCAAATGAATGGCGAGAAAATCATCCATATATTCTCGTTGATCGACTAGAAAAGGTGACGAAAGATAAAATAAACCTTTCGTATGAATTTGATTCGATCAAATTTTATGGTTATGTTCGAGGCTGTACAATGTCGTCTGATATTTCCCGAATGCATTTGATGGGTGTCGGTGATGTTGTCGTTGATTCTATTGAGCCATTGACTGAGCCGTGTCCAACCCCATTCCAAGAGAGTCGATTACCGAAAAAACGTCAACCATTGGAAATCAAAGAACGAAAAGTGATTTATTGAGATTGATTTGTCAAATATTGATTTCGATGTCTCGTTAATTAGGCTTACGCACCGATGAGTGGATACGGAGGAGTATTGAAGGATTCGGATGGATTTCATATCATTGGTGATGGTGATTTGTCGATGAATAATAAGGCGGAGAAATCGAAAAAGGGAGATCAATCGTCTTCAGAAGAAGATGATGAAGATAGCAAATCAGAGATTCCTCGAAGTGGCCTTTTGAGGGAAATCGAGGAGTCTGATGAAGATGAGGAGGATGAAGATAACGAGAGCAATATCGATGAAGATGATGATAATGATGACGACGACGACGATTCAAATAATATTGGTGACGGATCCAATAATTCCAAACGAAAAATGCCAAAATCATTCGATTGTGATGACGATCAATCACGTAAAAAGCGCTGCGTCGATGACGATACGAAAAATTTGGTGAGCGGCTTTGAAGGTGAGACAAATTGATTTGTTATGACAGAGTATTGATTATTAATAGAGGTTTATAAATATTTGATTAAGGGTGATAGGCAATTAAAACTTATTAAATGATATTTATAATGATTATTATTATGTTATTGATAATAATTATATTGATAATAATGATCAATATTGATTATATTATTAATAAAAATGATTATAATGATAATTATATTGATTATAAAAATGATGGTCGTTTCAAAATCCACTGTTTATAATAATATTGATTATATTAATCATAAGAATGATT
>JBBMOY010801092.1:0-11276 GCA_037951405.1 Platydemus manokwari
CTAATTTATTTATTTTATGTATTCTTATTTCGAATTTAATAATTTAAATTTAAGATATCTGTATTTATATTTAGAAATGTCAGTACATTTAGACTGTATTTGGTTTTATTTTTAGAAAATGTATATCAATTTATAAAAGTTCATTAATAAAAGCTTATCACTGACTTTTTATACAAGTTTATCATTATTACGAATTATCACAATTTAGGATTTTTTTTTGATCAAACAAAATTTCTTAGCTAAATAATAAAAATAATGATTTTTAAAATTGATTAGATTAATAATACAAACTGTTAATATACAAAATGTCATTTCTCGATTTTATGGCCATCCTACTTTAAAATTCTTCTATGGGAATACAAACTGTTTAATTATATGGTAAAATTCCATTATTAAATATTTAATTATCAAATAAAATCACAAAAAAGTCATTTATTAAAATTAATACATATCATTTCATAACAGAAGAAATGCTAAAATTAATATTTTATTTAAATAAATCCAATAAATTCTAAATAAAATGTATTCATTTCTTTCTTATTATGTAATTGAACCAATTAATATCTGGGATTTGAATCTAAGGATTTTAAAAATTCTATTTTGTACTTTTGATTGAACACAACCCGGTTTCTGAATCCATTTTCAAGATACAGAAAATTGACTTCGACATTGTTATGAATTTTTCAAATAAAATATAATCTAAAATATAAACAAATATTTAGGAATATATACCGGAAACAATTCCAATCTTCGAGTAAAGATAATTCAAGGAAACGTTGGATGTATAAGAGAAACAAGTGTTTTGGAATTTAATTTAAACGACAAAGAAAAATGTCAAATCAAATTCGATGAAAGCAGGTCAAACAAGACACTGGAAATTGTGTTATTAAATTGCCCAATTATTCATGATGATGTGAAGATTAAGTTCTTCTCGTCCTTGGTAAATTAATGAGTATATTAAAATAGTTGATTTCAGAATTGTTTTCAGAAAAATGTTCCAGTTTTATACGACAAATGTGCATTTTTTTTCTGGTTCCACGTGGGATTCATCGAGAACAATATGTAAGTCATTCATATGTTTTTTGCCGAATGTCTTATTGTTGCAATAAATTATAAGCTCAGTATGTTACAGCAGAAATTTGCAATCTAAAAATATTTCAAATATTTTGAATGTCATTTTTGAATTTAATATATTCATTTCAAAAATACAAATACAACTTTGACAGGGATTTTTCAAATGAAAACAATGATAACTTTAATACATCTAATATATGACATTTGGAATTAACGAGTGTAAGAAATCGTTATTTATTTCAGTGATCAGTTTTTTTATTCATTGATCAGTTTTGTATATTGGTATTAAAAAATTCAATTACGAATCTAGTATTATCTGGAAAATCTCAGTTTCTTTAATTTTGTTTATATTTCAATGAGCTGAAAGGTAAACAATCAAATGGCATCATGTATTCTGATTATATCCCAGAAAACATTTTAAAAATCTCATTATTTTGATTTGGTGGAAACAGGCTTTGAGAACAAAAACCAAAGATAATCACAATTTTTAAAACAGAATAAAGATATATTGATTTTGAAAATATCAACTTTTTGACAATATCCAATTAGCTATAATGAGTTTCTCACTCTCTGCCTGCATCAATATGTGTGTAAGGGTTTTAAAATGAATTACATTTGAAAGATTTTTTACCAAATTTTACTTTGTTTTACTATTTGTAGTTTTGATGTCATTTTATGTTGTGATTTTCAACTTGAATCCAATCCGTTCTTTATTAAATGGCAGCGGCTTACAGCTCTATTATTTTTTTATCTCAACAATTTTATTCGCACAACTGAAATGTTTCTTGTTATAATAAAAAGAATTCTGTAATGCATAAATAAAATTACTAAAAATAAATTTATTATTGTATTTAAATGATATTTATTATTATAGAAAAGAGAATTTTGGAGTCAACTCTGAAATATATCCTAATTTTAAATATTTAATCAACCAATTTATCCATTCATATTGCCAAAGCATATTTATCAAAATTTTAACGATGTAAAAACATATATAGAAAATATTGATTGGAAATTTAATACTTAAATTCGAGTAGTGATGTGTTTTCCGAAGTCATTTTTTTACATTCATCATACTGCTGACAAGATAAATACATAAAATTTCATGTTCATATATTTAATGAATCAATAAGTATATTTGAGAAAGAAATATATAATTCATTTTCAGGTTATCCTTAAGTCGCGAGCAGTTGGACAACCCCCATAAAAAATCGTATTGGCATATCTATAATTCTGATTTTAAATGTGAAGTTTTTTTCCAAACTGTTCAATCAATGCTTTGAATTCGTTAATACTATGTTTATCAATGCCACCGTTTTATCAACGGATTTTCGATTTTAAATCATAAAATTTGATTCTGCACTTGTTATGATGTAATCTAATCTATTTTATTGAAAAATATAACAAAAATGTTTTATTTTTTATAAAATTAAAATTAAAATTTTACTTTAAAAGAGTTATTGTCGAAATATCTAAGTTCCGTTGATAATATTAATGGACATTTTGACAAGTACTATAATTAAAAATTAACAAAAAGTACTTCATCGCTTATTATTTACTTAAATCACTTAATAATTTATCAATAAATAATACGTATATATATATGCACAAAGATCAATTCATATGCAAGCTTATCCAATAAGAACTGTTAATATCACACTTAGGGCCAAGTTCTTAATAAAAGTTCTATCCAATGAAAACGGATATTGTCTACCCACTAAATTGGGTTACTGGTCGAGAGGCTGTACTAGTACAAACGTAAGTTCAAGTGTGATAACTTCGATGCACGTTGACAAATAAATGTAAAATATGAAGACAAGAAACATACCTGTTCTCATATTATTGTTTTGACTTATATCTTGTGACTATTAGATTCTTCTTGGGTTGAATTTTGAATATTTATAATAATGTGTTTTTAGATTTTAGAGTTTCAACTGACAATCTTCATTTGACTGTTTCGATATTTACACTATTTTACAAGAATCACTGTACAGTAACGTTTATGTCAATTCTTGAAAATATTTTCACTGATTTCATTTAATTTCCATATTTGTTTATTTAATTGTGATTGGTTTGTTATTTGTATTTATATTTGTGTCCTTTATCTAACACAAACACACATACATGCATATAATTTCTATCAATTGTCTAAATTTATATGCCTAGCTGTTATGTTTGAACTTCGTGTAAATTTATATTTTAAATATTGTGGACTTAATTTATGCTCAGAAATTCTAATTATTATTTTTATTAGAGAATTGATAGGGTTAGATAGAATTATTGGAAATCAAATGTCCATTAAAATAATGGTGGGGTTCAAATTGGTCTTATTTCTCAAGTGTGTGATTATAATTACAATTATAATTCCCGCTATCAATAATCTAATTATGATCAAATTATAATATATTATAATATAATTAATTAATTAATTAATTAATGTTAATAATTGTTATCTCTGTTTACTACACTGAATACCCAAAAGTATAATTATCAATTACAATTTTACAAGCTAAATTAAATTGTCAACTAATCACGACTCAAAATCGCATTTTCAGTAGCAAATTATTTAATAGATGTTTTGCTTTAGTTATGTTGCAGACTCAAAATAATAAAGGTTAAAAAATACAGACCATTTAAAAGTGAAATAATAATATCCAGCAAAAAACCTATCACCAAAAGCTAATAAACTAAGAAAAACGATTTAATTATAATTTATTTTGACAGAAATACAAAACATCAATGATTTAAAAAAGGAAAGAATAAATTATTTACATTTATGCTTTCGGTGCACAGTGAAGCTACTTCCCACTTCTACGAATGGCTTCGTAAAGAAAGAACAAATGTAAATTTGGAAATATTGTCCTTATCTATGTCTGTACTAAGTCTTTGAGCCTTTTTGCTTATTTTTAAACTTTCATAATATCCAAACATTTTATGCTTGAGATGAACAAAAAATAATTCAACTACATTTACGTCACAATAATTGGTAAGCGTTATCAGTGATAAAATACAAAGTATCAGAGCGGCTAATTTAGTGAATTAATTGTTTACAAGCTAGAAGCAAAGTTTCAGTGTAGATTTTACGACTGTAAGATGAAAACATTTAGGAAATTGATACTGATACCATTTTTATTGTTTACTATTCAAAAGATAAATCTTTTTATTGTGGAATGTTGAAAAAACCTTCACAACTATTAGTAATAATAAAATCGTATTAGGAATCAACGATGTATGTGTTAGCTGCGTCCGCAAATGTTCACAAAATAAATTATTTTGATTTGAGTTAACCTCCATGAGTGTATTTCTATTATTAAATTGTGAAGATGTTGAATAACTAAGAGTTTTTGGTGTGGCTGAAGATAATACTTTGATCAATTTTATAGTACAGGCTCCTGTAAGGTAACCAGATTCAGCTGAGTACTCAGTCACAGAATTCGTTAGAAGCTACGGAGAAACACACTCGGTCGAGTTCTGTGCTGCAATTGATTTAGAATTGATTTAGATTATGGCATTTATTGAACAAAATCACTGAAATAGTACAGTTTTAGTTAATTGTGTCCATAAGCTAGGTTTAAATATATAGATTAAAATGTCAATAAATAGTTACTATAAAAAGACCGGTACTAATAGAAAGTAATTATAATTAATCAAGCGTTAATTATTTAATTAATATGAATGCTTGGGCTTCGTATGATGGAGACGTGTATAATAAATTTAGATATAATTCGAAATTTTCTCTCACCAGAAAGAATATGATCGAGAGGCAGAAGCGGGTGAAGGGTATAATTAATAAAAGTGTGCAGGCCTCCATTTGTGAATAAACCCGTTTCAAAGCATTAAGTTTATCAACACCTATAGATGATGGGAACTCAAAATCTCATAATGATAATAGAAACACTTTGTTAGAACACGGTGACCGCATGCATCTAATTAATAATAATGCTAACAATAAGATTATGACTAGTGGTTCAATCGGTCATCACCCCAAAACAAATGGGCCTGATATTGATATAGAAGATGATAATGTTATAGAACCGATCACCGGAGATAAAGAATCAAGCACAAAACATGTTAAGGGCAAATTAAATGAAGCTAAAAAGAAAAAGAGAGCTAGTAACGATGTTGTAGATCTGAATTGTGCCAGAGTTGAGGGAGATATTGTGTTAAGCTGTAGCTGTAGTCACTTTATGGATTAACTGATTCCAGAGTCCAGGAAAGGGACTCAGATGAGTTCCTCAAGCTCCCATGGAGTAGGGGAAGAATCCAATGAAACCGTTACCAAAAACGTTACTAGTTCTGTGCCCGAACAATCCTTAATTAATTGTGACCAATCTAAAAAAAATGATAGTAAGACTGGTGATTGTGTTAGTCTTAGTGATCTTCTTTGGTTCCGTGATAGGTGGTTATGCTACTGTGGAATTTGTAAGGCCAGTGTGGAAAAATATTAATAATCAGCCTGTAAATGCCGAGTGTTCTAGAGTAAATTTAAGTAAGAAGAGTAAGAGATTTGAGATTAGATGAATGATCAGTTATCTTAACTGCCGTTATACTCAGTTTTTACGGAAATATTCTAAGAAATTCTCCACATTATTCGATAGAACAGAGTTGAAGAAAAGGTTTGAAAGTTTTGCATTTAATTTTGCTTCCATTGCTGTGCAGATTTCTTTCACTCCAATTTGACTTTTGAGGAAAGACAGGCGAACAATTTACTTGAAGCAAGTGCTTGCGGATGTTTATATTGCTTCGATAGGTTATCTAAGATTTGTAGAGAGATGTATGATGCGTCTATAGGTGCAAGTGCATTGCGAAGATATAATTGTGAGGCACTCTCTCTTGAACAAATGTTTTTTCGTAGGAAATGTGTAAGACAGATCGAAACTTGCGATGAATGCAATTTGAGCAAGTTGAGATCAATCATAATATATTTATTGTGCAATTGCAGGGGTTGCTGCAAGTATATTTTTGAGGATGATTATTCGATAGATAAGGTTATAGGTGAGGTGGTTGATTTTTCGTTCGACACAATGTTTAATAGTTTGTTTGATACTGTTCTCACAAATGATAATAATTGTTCTGCTATTGTACCTTATGTTGGTAATATAGAAATGATACAAAGTTCAACTAATCAATTTGGTGATAGTTTCCTTGATTGCTTACTCGATAGTGATATTGATGACATTTATCTCTCCAGCACTTCTGATTTTGAACATTCTGGTCATGAACATTTCTGCAGATCATGAGGGATTATGACTCTTTCATCTCACCACTCTCAACTGTTGATTACCAGGACCTAAAATTAGATATGAGTGTTTTAAGATATTTTGGTGCAACTGGTAACTCGATTTCAGTTTCTGATATAGAAATAACTGATCTTTCTACTATTTCTGAGATACCAGTAATGAATATTTTCATAGCTTGCTCTAACTCAAAGATTTGGTATTGTTTGTGTCAAAACAAAAAGAAGCTATATTACAACGGTACGAAAAGACTTTGCTACAATTCATAATCTGACAGATATTAATGATCTTGGAATAACTTGTCATTGTGGCTTTGTGGGAAATGTTATTAATTTCAAGTCGCATTATAATTCACATAATGCTAATACCCAGGTAGAATCTTGTGAATCTTTGGCTTTGAATGACGAAATATTAATGTCATTACAGTTAGTAGAAGACGATTTTACTTCAGAATAACCAAGTGAGCCAGCGATTGAAGGTTATATCCGTTCTCAATTGTCTGGTAGGAAGGCATAGTTTTCATTCCGCCTCTTCCTGTTATACCTATTTCTAGCTCTATGGCACATTTATTCTAAGATTCTTTCCCGTTTCGTAATATAGAAACTTCATGGATAGTACATTGGCTGATACATTGAAATTACGATCATTGGCTTACCTTCATTGCCAATGTTAGTAAACAAAAATCTTTCCTAATAGATCTTGCAAGGCTTGAGTTATCAGAAAAACAAATATTTCTATGGGGCAAACTTAATTGGATCTTAGAGCACCTCTTTGCTCTAAGACTTGTTATATCTTTCTCAAAAAATATTTATTGACAATGTGATGAGACAACTCGCTTTATTTGATTGGGGTCTCTTTGTTATTAGATATATAAACTATTCTGAAAATTGTAGTTTCTCATTTCCAATTTCGAACTTTAGATCTCAGATAAACTCTTTTCTGAGATACTTGAAAGCCGCTACTATTTTATAAAAAAACGAATCGAATACGAACTAAAAAGACTCGACATTCAATTCCATTCAAAGACAATTATTTAAACAAAATAAATAAAATTTAATATCAAATAAAATTTAATATCAAATTAAATTCAATATAAATTCAAATTCAATATAAATTCAAATTCAATTTGATATTCTCACAATACTTATTAAATATGATATGTGGACTTGTCGTCGTGTGGTCGACACCCTTTCCTTTCTGAGGCGATGATGTTGATTGATGTCATTGATATGAATTTGACTAAGGTACTTGACTTTAGTAGAAAGACTTTATTTCGTGTATATCTTAATATGTTTCGATCCAATATTAGATATATGTCAGGAAAGTAGAACCTTCTAAATCTATTTTTGAATTAAGGAAATAATATATAGTGATGCCGAAGAAAGTAATAAAGAGGTTATTATCTTCTTCTACTTCATCATCTCCACAATTTGTTAAAGATATTATCTCTCATTTTATGCACCAATCTCCAGCGCCTCTTCCTACTTTGAATAACTACGTTCCGTATTCAGGAGACCTTTTCACAAATGAGCCAATTTCTGTTGAAGAAATTGCCTTTGCTTTCGAAACTTCCAAGAACTCTGCTCCTGGTAATGATAGCTTGTTGTTCAAGGATTGGTGTTTTTGCATAATTTCTTTAATTTAGTGTTAAGTCCAGAGCGTATGCCTGGTCAGTGGAATCAATTTAAGACTTCTTTGATATTAAAACCACTAAAGTTGGTCAAACACACTTAGTGTCATCTTGGCTAAAAATTCCGTTAATGAACACTTCCTATAAATTGTTTTGTAACATTATTAACGTTTCTATGCTTCGTTGGATTACCAGTAGAAATTGAATCTTTGGAAATCAAAAATCACTGTTGTCTGAGGATGATTGTGTTCAGCAGAATGCAGGGCTTCAATCCATTCACGAATCTTGAAAAATTTCAAGGATAAATTGCCATTTCGTTTGATTAGATCTTAAGGAAGCATTTCTTGGTTTGCATCATTAGTTAATTTGGTTGACTCTGGAAAATATGGGTTGTGCATCCAACACAATCAAACTTCCAAAGAATTTGTATAAGGGCTTGAATACTACATGCCACTGTAAGAACATAATCACTCCATCTATTGATTTGGTGAAATGTATCAAACAAGGTTGCCCCTTGGTGATGTAATTGCTCTGTTTATCGATAGGCTTCCTTGTTAAGTCTTGCAATAATTTGCCGAGACCTCTCACATTGTCTAATTTGGAAAATTCCATATTGACTTATGCTGACGACTTGGTAGTTGTTTCTAGTGATGCAGCAGGGATTTCTGATAAGTTAAATAGAATTGTGTATTTGGCTAGTAAGGTTTATCTTACCTTTAATCTAAGTAAATGTGGATATTTCTGTAATGATCTCGTGAAAGGAACAGTTCTCAGAATATAAGATATTGATATTCCAGTAGTTGATGAAAAGAACCAATATACGCATCTTGGGATTCCGTTTGTTTTCCCAAAGAGGAAAGATATTGATGAGGCAAATGGGTGATAAGCCAAGAGAACTCAAGTTCAAAGAAAAGATCATAGAGTTAGCTTTTTTCCATCAGCCAATAATGATTTTGAAATTGTGTTCTATTCTTCATAATGGGTTTGGTTTCTTGGTTTTATCGCTTGAACTGAGAAAAAGTGCCGGAGAATGTTAGTTAAGACTTTTGCGATATCTAAGGTTTCAATGGAAGTCTTGGATCCAATTGTGTTGTCAACACATGTTTGGCACTTCCTGGTCTTGTTATCAATAAGTACATTT
The DNA here is from genome assembly GCA_037951405.1 of Platydemus manokwari. Classification (NCBI taxonomy): domain Eukaryota; kingdom Metazoa; phylum Platyhelminthes; order Tricladida; family Geoplanidae; genus Platydemus; species Platydemus manokwari. The sequence continues at coordinate 9,083 of JBBMOY010801092.1, forward strand.
ATCATCTTTATATTTTTTATTACATTCTTCATACATATAATATTTATAAAAAGTAAGCATAAATGTAACTTCATAACATATTACACATCCTCCAGAATTTTCTGATTTTTTAAGAAATCGTTTTCCATTTTCTTCAATAAATTTTAATTTATTTGTCTCCATTTTTTAGGAATTATTTTTTATATTTAAAAATGACCACATTTAGAGGACGATATTTATGTCAGATTTGTAATAAAGAAATTTCTAAATCTAATAAAGCTAAACATGAAAAAACCAAATCTCATATGAAATAGACTAATACAAATGGTACGAATATGAATACGATCATGAATAAAAATAAGAAATTAAGAGGTTTTAAATTTATTGGAGAAGGTGGTAACCGGTGGTGATATACAAGAAGAAATTACAAATAATAATCTTTTAAATAAATATACTACTGGCTGTAATCCTGGAGAATTTCATTTAAAAAGTATGAATTCTTTTAATAAAAAATTCTGTTCATAATTATACGGGTCAGAAATGAGCTCGAACGTTGATGCAAAGTCAATGCTAGTTGTACAATCCGACACTTTCAAATTGTGGGAAACTCCTAAAATCATCATCTACTACTTCAACTGAGAAATCTTTTGAAGGATCTCAGGTAATAACTGATCTCTAGTAAAAACGTTGGAAAATATATGAACAATCCGCAGCAAGTTTCCTAATTTCGTTATGATAAGAATATGGAAACTGTTCAGAGACTAAAAGTTGATAGGCTTGAAGAGTTTGATCACCTCTAATGATTACTTAAGGTATAGCCCAAACTAATATTGAAAGATATGAGAATTTTCCAGGAACAAATCTTCCAGAACATTTAGCAAGTTATGATCAAATTATTGATTATTATAATGAAACTGAAAAAATACATGATTTATCACGAAATCCAATTATTCCCCCAATTCCCAAAAAAGAATATCAACTTATATATGAAATATATGAAAATTCATTGCCACATGATGTTCGTAATATTTCAAAAGGTTTGCAAGAGAGATGCTAGAATGATACATCAAATGGATAATGTTCCTAATCCAACATTCAAAGAACAATTAGAAAGATTTTTAATTAAGTATTATGAAGGAGAAAATTATTCTTGAACAGGGTTTATCACGTTTATCACGTTTAGCAAAAGATTTAGCAATTAAGAAAATATATGGAAATTCTGATGATGGGGATGTAGAAATTAAATATATAAAATTACATGATAAAGATTTACTAGCTCAAGAATTATATCATGAACATAAAAAATCTAAGAAAGTTTTGAAAGTTAAAAAATTTTCTAATGACAATACTGAAGGTGCTGATTTAGTTATAATTCCAAAAAATCTACAGGAGTATATATATATATATATATATGCTAGTTGTTATTGATTTATACACAAGATATGATTAGTGTATTCTCTCGAAGGATAAAAAACAAGAAAGTTCAGTTGAGGCCTTTGGAAATTATTATGTGAAATTCAAGAGAATTCCAATATATATATATAGTTTGATAAAGAATCTCGAATTAAAAGTAAAAATTTTGAAAATTTTTGTACTTAAATTAAGGTAAAAATTTATTAGAACTTTGAAAAATATTATAGAGAAACATTTTGAAGCTGCTGGAAGTTATAAATGGGATAATAATTTATTGAAGAGTTGTTAGTAAACATAATAATAAGGTTTATTCAAAAATTGGTGTTAGCCACATTGAAGCAAGTAAAAACCCTGAAATTATTCAAAAAGAATTGAGGAATGGAAAAATTTAAATAACAATTTAGTTAACCAAAATTAAAAGTTCTAGATCGAGTGAGAATTTTCAAATATAAAAATAAATTTGAAAAAGGCTCTACCACAAAATAGTCAAAAGAAATATTTATTATTAAAGAGGTCTGTAAAATCAAACCAATAGATTATAGATTAATTGATGAAAAGATTTTGAGAAGTTTTTATAGTAAAGAGTGAATTTAAACAAAATTTTAGAATTGTGTTTAAAATAAGAACTCAATTGATGTATCTTTATAGTTTCTTTGTTATTATTGCTAACAATAAATATTATTCATAATGAAAATATATTATTGGGTCTATAACTTAATAACCGAAATTTGACACCAGATGTAAACACTTGTGTGTGTGCTGTAGCAAATCATTAACATACACGTCATTTTGAAGCTCTATT
>JBBMOY010802203.1:0-11273 GCA_037951405.1 Platydemus manokwari
GATCCGTAAACACGAGCGTCATAGTTGGGTCACAAATGTATGGGTCGTGAATCACTCAGAACGGGGCATATGAATACATGTTGGACAGCGAGGACAACGATTATTTGAATGTTGAATATAATAACGACAATAATATTGGTACGGTTGTTATTGTGATGAATGAAATTAGTGATATTTCTTCATTCTAAACACATCAAAGATTTTAGTATTTCAAAATCGTCGGTTCATGACATTATCAAAATGTAATTGAGTTCCAAAACTATCACTTCTCTTTGCTTCAAGAGATTTATGAGGATAAGTATAATTGACGCGACCGAGGTTCTGTGAAGATTTTATGACTTTCATACAACAAAATTATTCTATGAGTTGAACTCGAATTCTATCTTAATGGATAAGTCAACTATCATAACTCTGATTATTACAAAAACCAAAATTGTCTCTATAAGAAATCCATGAATCCATGAAGTGACACTGTTTGTAGCGGTCATTTCAGCGCAAGGAGTTACTGTGCCTATTTCTTCAAAGAAATTGTCGACGAGGATAATTATCTTTGCATGCTTCAAAACGTTGAGTGTCGCAATCCAAATTGTAGCCTCACGGAATTTCTGTCTATCAGTCACCAGTTATTTGAAACATAAATTTCGAAGCCGCTGAATTAGTCACCGAGAAAATATGATTTCTTTCTTTGAGGTCATGTAAAAGAAACAGTGTTTCGTCCTCCTGTTGTGTTTATCTTCATTAAATTTCGTCAATTAATTCTTCTCTTCGATTTCAAAATTTTCCCTTGATTTGTACTGATGACATTTGTTTATTAATCTTCGTATTTCTGTGAAAAATCATCTGAAATAGATTTTATATTTATTTCTTCAGAATTTTAAATCTAAAATAATTGAAAGAGAAATAATATATAATAATAGAAAAGATAATATTAAATAATAAAGGTGTAAAATAAAAAAACCAAAAAAGAATAAATATCGGTTTTTCATGGCATTCCTGTTATTTTGGAAAGAGCAAAATTATTCAATATCAAAAAATATACTCACGAAAACATGCGAATAACAAATTGGAACAGAACATTTTCTCTCCATTACATTCGAATTTTTATCCTTAGATACCGTGTGTGATTACTTGTTATTTGAATATATTCTAGTCATTACAAATAGGTAGGGATATTTAAACCGTTTGGAGCCTTGAAAAGTGAATTTTTAATTAATTTCGTAAAATTATACAGAAAGTTGTAGGTAATTAAATTGGACATTTTATGCATGCCCAATAACCAATGAAGAAAATGTTTGATTTCCACTACAATTTCAAAACTATTGAAATCATCAATGAATTTTTGAAGGGTGTGTATGACCACTAAATACTTGGGATTAGAACCTTTACAACATCCAGATCTTTTTGATGTAATTTGAGGTGATACGAATTGGAATCTTGTTCATTTGTTAGCCATAATTTTAATTCATATTGACAATTTATTAAATAATTGTTTCTCTTATGTCAGAATCAACAGTATTTTTAACGAGTATTTCTATCCATTCTTTTTACATAGTTCTCCCAATATTATTGGCTTCATAGATTTCTTATTAATTCGTTGCCTACAATATTAAGCAAGAATAACATTATTTAACACGATAACTTTTTTGGGCATCTTTAATTTTTTCGGCTAGCAAATATTGTTTAATCTGTTTCAAATACGAGTTTGAATACGACATCAATGATGCCTCCCTCTATTATGTATGCTACTATTATAATTAAAAAATTAAATAGCTTGACTTTACGATATCAAGAAATTAATAAAAGCCATTTCCAAACTGATGTTTTTGCTAATTTGTACTAAAGTCAAGAAAGGAGGTCTTAAAATAAAATTTTAAATTTGTTGAATGTATTGCAAACATCTATAAAGTTTATTTAATTATATTCTTTAAAAACATTTTGAAGTTTTTACTTAAGTTCTTACCTCTTTTAGTTGCTTGAAATCAAATATTAAGCACATTAAAACTCCAAAACCTCGTAAAATTTGTTTTTTTGAAAAATGGATCAAAGTAGGTCTAATTTAAATTTATTGAAAATTAGCATAGACACCTTTTTTAAGCATTAGAAGCAAATTGAGAGATATAATCAATTTTTACAATTATTTTATAAAAATAAGCAATGGTATTATTAAAAATTTCTGTAATTAACTAGCTCGATCTATAATTATAAAAATTTAAATTTAAAAACTCAAATAATCATTTAGAATGGGAATTTGGTTTTAAAACTATGTTTTGTCTCTATTTAACATCCTAAAAAATGAGATATTAACTAATTATATGAATAAATCAAACATCGCAATTATATATAAAATTAAGTTATAAAATTATCTCGTGCGCGAAAATTCATTATAACGAAAGTAGGTCAAAAAACCCCTTTTCTTAACTCAAGCTTGATTTTTTAATATATATCCAAAACAAAACAATTAAAGTTGTGGTACTCGTTGAACACTAGATTTTAGGATATTTAAACATTAACTCATCGTGAATTATCATATTGATTTTTACTATTTTTATGGTTTGAAAAAAAGTCTATGAACAATAATTTTATTTCCTGTATTTACTAGAGGGTTTCAAGAGAAATAAGAAATCAAAGCAGAGAAATTATTTGTTTATTCATTTTTATTCTGATAATCGAAATCTTATTGAGGATAATTATCGATTAGATCAATCTCAATTTTGAAAAATAATTAACAATTTTCGAAAGTTAGATTGAAAATCAATAACCTGAATTACAAGTAATCGAATATCTTATTTATTATTTTGAATGAAATCACGGATATCGATTATCATACCGATTCTTGTGGATAACGTCTTGACAGTGACAAGCATTTTATTGAGACAAATTCCCAAAATTCCATATGATAAGAGAAGATTCGTATTAGAATTTTATTTGTTTTTCTTTTCAATAAATTTATTGTCAAATATTGATTACAAAAATAAAAATAAAAAAAGAATTGATTTTATTATTATTAATCTATGTTTAGTAAGGACCGGTCTTCTTTCCTCTATCATGGTAAATGTCAAAACGTAATTTCATCGTCTTTGGATATAATTTAACATCGTTGGAACTCTGTTCATCAATACTCGTCGTTCCGATAATTAATTAATTTCTCTCGCATTCGATTTATTTAAGCATCTTGTAACAGCTTTCATCTCTTTCCACTTTTGATCAACTGAAATGTGCCTATAATTGATTTCATAAAATATTACCATTATATGAAATACAATAATTTTTTGTTAATTTTTCTTTTTATTATGGATATCATCAATGTGCTGATATGGTTATTGAAGCTTAACACTCAGAGGTATAATTGTAAAATAACAGCTCGTGCAAATTTAATGAGATAGTCAACACAGAGCACTCAAAGTCGAAAATCAAAATTACTCAGAAAAACAAACGTTCCAAAAATCAAATACCAATAGGCAATGGAACTTGCACCCAAAGATAAAAACAACAACGGAAACTACCGACCACGAAAGACAGGCTTGTCGTGTGTGTTGAACGAGTCTTGCATCTTTATTTTCATGCAGTAGAATTGTCTGAAGATTTTTTCTCTTTCCCATGCCATTTGTGTATCTCGATATTCATTACCTTCCATTGGTGCGCGATAATTTGACGATAGAACTTTATTTAAGGATTGCTATCAAAAAGGCATCTGATCCTCTCTGTGTGTATCAATCCTTTCGTAATTGTTTCCATTGGATTCTATAAGTATTTTGATTGTTCTGTCACATACTCTACGATTTTAACTGTGAAAGATAAGGTGATATTAAAACTAGAATACATTTACAAACGTCAATTAAAGTGGGTGGACACGGTTGGAAGTCAAATTTATAAATAATTTGGTAGAAGATTCGAGACAATTTATGAGAGAACCAATGTAATTGTGGATTCTGTCAGAAACTGATGAGTAGAAAAACTATGAATCTGGCATTTCAGAGTACTACCTGTTGGAATCTCAGTGGAATTTTCAGTCAATAAACAAGCCCGTTTTAACTTTGCATTCATTATTATAGTCATATCAGCTGTGTTATCAATCAATAATTCTAGATGTACCATCCTTCTTAATTTATTATTTTATGACCAAATATTTACAATCTCACAACACAGACCTCACATTTGTTGACAATTTTCGCAGGTGGATGTAGATCAATGATGGTGCTGTTAAATGACAATGAATGATTGATATAAATAAATTCTAATATTAACCATAATAATGCATTCGTTAATTTTTGCATTGATAATTATTTGCAAGAAACGAGATTTTCTCATTGAAATTTTATCCCCAACAAAATTTATCCCAAAACTGAAAATTGAGATCTGCCCGGTTTTTTAGGAAATCAATACAAGAAGTGTATTTGATGACAATATTAAAACAAACTATCGTTATTTAATTTGATTATATATTATTATTATTATTTCAGAATTACAAATTAAAACTTTTAATTCCTTTCCAAAAATTTATAGCTTCATATTTGGTTTCTTATGCTATCTAGTCCAGAGGGTTTTTGTGAAAATAAAATATCCATCGGGCTCGATTAATAATCTTTTCCGTGTATAATTACGTTCTAAAATTGTCTTTTCTTTAGTTATTTTATCTTTCTTCATCATTTGTCGAGATTTTAAAATGTCCATGTTATAGTTATGTAAGTGGAAACCTTTTTATCGACTCCTATCGCGCACTATCATTAAAAAGAACTGCTATTGTTAATATTAAAAAGTTTTACATGGATTATTCTATTAACCATTAAATATGCCATATTAAAATCGCTTTGTATTTTAATAATACAAATTTCCACAAGCATTTGTTGTATCTATTTCTCCTCCCTAAGTTTCCTCCTCACATTATTAACCTATTAAATTTATAAATCGATATGAAAAATACTTGAACATAAATTCCATTAATTAAAACCCCAATAATGTATTAATAAATGAACACAATGATAAACGAATATAAACAATAAAATAGTTTAAGTATTCCTTATTTTGATTTCCCCATCAATCAGAAATTATTTTTCTCGTTTCTCTAGCAACACTAATGATTTAATGCAGATTCATTCGTGTAATATGAAGAAATATCTCAGTAGCCTCGCTTTTTTACAGTGGAAACAAACATAACAAAATGTTATATGTTTTCCATCTGAATGTATAAATATATATATAATTATATTTGTAAAAAAATTAATTTAAAATCTATATCCAGTGGTAAAGATAGATTGATAAACTTAGTTTGACCTAATTGTTGATAGTATTGATTTATTGATATTCAATATTAGAAATCATGGCTAAATTTAAAAATAATGGTCCTAAAATGAAATTTTAAATTTGTTGAGTGTACAGCAAAATTCTATATAGTTTATTTAATTATATTCTTTAAAAACATTTTTAATTTTTTGTTTAAGTACTTAAGAAGAATTTTAGTTGTTTGAAATCAATAATTAAATACATTAGAGCTTCAAAATCACGTAAAATCTGATTATTTGACAAAATGAACTGTGCACGTTTTCAATAAGACATTTAAAAAACCTTGAAAAGCATTTATTAAAATTTTACAGATTTGTTGTCCTCAAAATCCATATTTTGTAAATAATGAATAAACTTTTTTTTTCTATTTTTTACTGTTACTAAAATCTATATCTTCTCGAATTGAACTTTTATCATTGAAATTTTAATATTCTATCATAATTTGAGCTTTCTAAAATCCATTTTTAATACGTTGTAATATAATTAAATAAATTATTTTTGTCTTGCATATTCAACGATATCAGGCTTTCTTTATTACTCCATTTTTTGTAAACGTCAATCAATCATTCAGTTCAATTTTAAAGGATTTATCGATGAAAATGTCTTGATGTGATGATTTTGAGGTAACCAGCAGAAAAATAGTGAATTTGGAGTTACCCCTTTGTTAACTGCTTTACATCATCTGTTACGTCAGCAGAACACGAATAGTCTATTAATCATAATTCTGGATTGAACAAACTACTGTAATGCATATTCTAATTTTCATTTGACCAATTCTTTATCAATTAACCAAATCATTTGACATTAACACTTGTGGATTATTTCGAATGAATTGTAAGCCGCTACTATTTTATAATATTCTGCTATTGATCTTCTCAGAATTACATCCAAATGCATGGTCGCCATGTGATCTACTACTATTTTATAAACCGAACTGAAAAGTCACGACACCGAATTATGTATTTTTCAATATTCTTTTTATCTCTCTTATTTCTTCTCTACATCATCCTTATATCTTCTTTATATCTTCTCAATATCCTTATTCTCTTTATAACTTCCCTACTTCCTCCTTATATTCTCAATGCCTTCCTCCTTTTCTTCCATAATATTCAGTTATTGATCTTCTCACAATCAAATCCAGATACGTGGTCGCCATGTGAGCTACTAATAGTTTATAAACCGAACTGAAAAGTCCGAACACCGAAGTAAAATCAATTAATAATTCTCCCAACAAAAATGAAACTAATTTTTTTCTAAATAAACTGGCTGTAATTGTTATATTTTGACAACACATTTCTATCAACAATTAAACCATCCGACATTTATGAATTATATATATATATATATATATATGTTTATAATCATCACTTAGATGCGTATTGTTCATGAAAATAATTTAATATATTCAGTATTTGTGCCTGATTATAATACACGGTAAGTAAAATCACCAAGCTAATTTTGCTGTATAATTCAAAGTCTCTTGCTGTGTTAAGTTAGATAATAGTTATTGTCGGTAAATCCCGATCTAATCTATTTTTATCAAAATCATTTCTAAAGATCTTTAGATGATAAAATCTCAAATGAACCAACCTCAACATTCAGTCAGTATTAGATTAGAATAAAGAGCTGATTAACTTAATTATTATCATCTAATTCAGGCATTGAACTCATATCAATTTTGTTTTTGTTTTACTGAACTGAATAAATCTGATAGCGCAATATCAGACAATTCAATATTAATATGTAATTCTCATCCCATATATTATTGATCTCAAACATTATCGTGTGCTTAATGAAGGCTAAATGCATCGAGAAAACACGATGTCTTGGTCCTGGATGCTTGTAGTTATTGTACTTTTCTTTATCAATTAAAATATCCCTTATATTTACTATTTATGTTTTGGTTTAAATTTTTATCAAAATAAAGTATTTCGGTGTTTAAATTATCGGCTGACTTTTTTAGTTTTAACCTTTGTTGTATTGTATTTTTTATTATTATTTTATTGTGTTTTATTATTGTTTTCATTTGAAATATTTAGCGAAAACTGAACAATAAACTCATCAAAATTATTATTATTATGAATCCATAATTAAAGTAATCTTTATGGTAATTAGTTTTCGACACAAAAGAATAGAAATGATTTCAATATTTTTTTCTAATATTAATCTTCTTTTAATTAACGCTGAACGGAAATTTTCTAGGACAGTTTCGAAAAACGGATTTAAAATCAATATTTATTTTGCATTGAAAACATGAAATTCATTTTCGGTTTATTATGACCTACGCTAGTGTTCTTCAAAAGGGGGGACGACCCACCAGTGTGTCACGAAATTTTTTGGGGGTCGCAAGAAATTTCAAAGTTATAGTAACGTAATCATTAGAAAATATTCTTCAAATATGAGAAGTCTAATTTTAAATAATTTTTAATTCAATTTTTCTTTTATTTTATTGATATTATTAGACTGCAAAATGATAAATTTTATCTTAATGCTAAAAACAGTCTCAAAAAGAGTATGTTAAAATTATTTAAAAAAACTGAATCTTCTCTCACTCAAACATTAAGAAGAGTTTTCAGAACTCCTCAGTAACTTGAGCTTAAAAGTAAATTTTTCCAAAAAAACTTAAGCTCCTTTTGAGCTAGTGTAAAAACAGAATATCCACTATTATCGGAACTAGCCATGTTGTTTCTATTTCGTCTTGTCTCCACTCATTTGTGTGAAAAATCATTTTTGACACTGACTTATAATACGACAAAATATCGATCGAATTTTTAAGATCTGGAATTAGTACTGAGAGCAGCTATAGACCAGAATATGCAAAAAATAGTGCCAGAATATGCAAAACCTTTGTTATTAGTAAATATATTTAAATTTTCTGGTTATTATTTTTAATTTAGTTCCTAGGAGTCGTGAAAAAATTTGGACTGGAAAAGTGGGTCGCAACATAAAAAGCGTGAAGACCACTAATCTTCACTATAGAATAAATCATTATTAAATATTATGGGAAAAATATTTTTATAAAATATCAAAGTAAGTTCGGAGCAATTATGGTAAGAAATATCCAGAATAAATATCTCAGCATGAACTTATATCTATTACATTGATTAATTCGATCCTCCAATGAAAGGATTTGAAAGTTAAGTTTGGTTTTTAAACAAAAACACCATTCAAAGTTTATCAAAATGTTAAAAAACAAAGTAAAAATGAAGAATATAATCAACGAAATATTGCCTTTATAAGACTTATATCAGAGAATCAACAAAATTTTCTTAGATAAACCTAAAAAGAAAAACAATAGAGTCTGAAAGGAAGTTTGAAAAATTGATGAATTTGAAATTTATGAATGTTTTAGAAACAAAAGCGATATTAAAACTATTTTCTGCCCTGAAGAATAGAACGAATATACCAACAAGAAATGTCTTATCAGGTTCGAAAATAAAGAAACCATAAATCACATTTTAATAAAACCAATTTCAATTGGATAGACTTGATTATAAAAATATCGATCAATCCATCGTGGAAAAATATATTTCTGACTTTTCCTTAAACTTGTGATTTTCTCAAGTTGTTTAGGAGGTTATTTACAAGGAAAAATACAAATTTTATTCTTTATCTTTATAATAATTCCTCCGTTCTATCAAGCAAGAAGTAAACACCGATCATCCAAAATTTTGAAACCTTGAAATCCAAATCTATAAAATAAGGAACAAAATATGTCTTTTGCAGATCTATTATAGATCTATATTAGATATGAAAACAATCTACAAATCTCTTATAACAATATGAAATCAATTAACTATCAAAACCTGGATAGATACTCATTTCTGGCACACTTGTTCTTGAGTAAAAAATTGATTTAATCCTTATTGCATTGTGTTGGTTTTTGTTCGGGTATTAGCTAACAATAAAACCTGAAAATTATAATTTAAATTACAATACCACAAGCTCGATTTATGAACAGATACAGTTGAAATCTTTTGTGGGATCATGTCACAAGTCAATAACAAATTATCATACAAGACGGGATCAGCACCCGAAAGTCAAACAGAGAATAGAAAACAATCAAAAAGACTGGCTGCTGAAAATCATGTAAAAGTTAAGAATAGAGAACACGTTACCGACCAAACAAGACTGGCAGTTACTCATGGAATCCAACTTCTTTTATAGACCTATTGCTTTATGTCACGGATCTTTGGTTTTCATGTGCTGAATTTGTTCGTACATAGATTTTCCTTGTATATCTTGTGCCATTTGCAGATATCGGAGTTTGCTGCCAAGTTTTGGTATGCGTCAGTCGATTTTTAATTTCTAAATATGGATTAATATTAGAAAGAATCTAATTGGCTGTTGACAAGTGCGTTCGTCGGATATGTGTGTGTCAACACTTTTAAGGGTTATTTCCCTGGTTTCTGTAAACATTTTGACTGATTTTGTGACTTACCCAACAGTTTACAATACGCATTTCTTAACTATATCCTGGATAAGATTATTGATCCAATTGATATCGACAAAGACCTATTCAGTCTTTAAAGATATTCGCTATTCACCTTATTTACAAAAGACATACATCCGTCATTCAGAAAAAAGGAAAAGACGATGTTAAAAAAGATTTTTAAATATTTAAAAAGTTAGAAAAATTTTTAAAAAAAGAAAAAAGAATCTCTTTATTTTAAAATCAATTATCATAAGTTTGAGATCAGGTCTTCAAAGTTATGGAGACGTTTATAAAAGTCGAAGAAATCGTCACCAGGGAAAAATTATCAGACCAATGGACAAAGCTTGCATTGGTGAAAAAAATACGTTGATCTGTCGCAGAGTTCATGAAGACAATTTTGTTACAAAAAATCTTTAACAATCGACTGTCAAAAGTGAAATACCTCATTTGTAATTATATACATCTATGTATGTAAAAAGAAAAACAGAAAAAAACATTGCCTTATTTATCAAAACAGTCATCATTTTCACACGATATCTCCTGTATGCTTCGTGGTTATATATTCGTCTTTTGTTCAACCATCTTCAAAATACCGTGATTGTTTTGGTCTACTAAAATTATACACGGTAATCTTTTTTGTTGGTTTGAAATTGTTTTCTGTGGTAAATAAAAATTTGATATTACTTCGATAAATTTCATTTATATTTTTCCCATTTTATTTCGCATATTTATCAGCTATGTGTTGATTGAGATGTCGCTGAAAATATCCATTAGTGGGTTTAATTGTTCCATTTCGCTTTCGTGCGGTGGTCATTATAGGATTTTTATGAGTATTTTTATTGTTTATTTATTTTATTGTTTTTCGATTTGCGTACTTTAAATTGAAGAGGAAATCGATATATTTTACCAGCACTTTATTGAATATATATATATATATATATCAATGGTTTTCGACCTTTTTGCTGGAGAGATACGCCACGGAAACATTCCTCTTACTCGAGAAACCACTGTGCAATGTTTTATGCAAAAAACAGTATTTATTTTTTAAAATGAAATAAAAGTATTTATGTTCAGAGCATTGTACATGTTTGTTGATGAAATGAAAACAAAATTCAACATGTTTGAATAAACTAAATTTATTCTTACCAAAATTTTAGTGGAAACTTTGAGTCTGGCGTTTCCTGCACAATTATTTAAAATTCGGTCGTGTTTCTCCTGGACACACACAACGTTAATCTTCCACAGACACCAATTGTGCTTGTTTCTTTTGTTTGATGGTTGTCAAAGCTGAAAATCCAAATTCGCACAAATATGAGATTGAAAATTGCACAAGAAGTCGTAGCGCTTTCTGTGCAATTTCAAGATATTCTTTTTCAAGCAGCAACCAAAATATATAAAAGCAAACCTAATAGTGATAGGAAAAAGTGATCTGTCAAATCTAGGGAGTTTATTTATGTTAAATTTAGTATATTTAAAACACAAATAATATTAATAATAATAATAATAATAATAATAATAATAACAATAATAATAATAACAATAATAATAATAATAATAA
>JBBMOY010803314.1:0-11272 GCA_037951405.1 Platydemus manokwari
TCGATTTAATTATTTTATTTTCCTTTCATTATTATTTAATTTATTAAACATTTTTATTTAGGGTAATTTATATTACTTTAATTTTTCGTCGCATAGTTTGTTTTTTGATATAACGAATTAATAACAGATAATAGATATTATCACACATTTATGAATCAAACGATGAAGTAGAAACCATCATTCATACAATATTTTTAAAATAACAATCAGCCATAGAATGATTATAAATAGATAGCGACATTTGATCCATACGATTAAAAGATAATTCAAAAATTTAAAGTTTAATCCTTAACACATTGGAGAATATAAGTTGAATCATTAATTTTTGAAGATTGGTTTAAAACTCAAATATTCAACTGCACTGGCATTGTTGTTAAGATGCCGGGTTTTATATTTAAATTGTGTTTCATTGTTTTGGTTAGGGTTATGATTGTGGTATTTGAATCGAACTTAAACGATCATATAACAATCAATGGGGCATCAGTGCAGGATATTGGAAAATCTATTTCAAGAAAGGATTTCTAATCAGGTCCAGATGAATAATTGTAATCGTTCTTCGAAAAAGAGTGGGAAAAGATAAATAAAGCAAATCACACAGTTTCGCTAAAATATTTGCTGAATAGTTACGTCATAATTTCTATAAATTAATTTGTAATTAAATTTGAAAGAACTTCGTGAAAATTTTTTGTAATAAATTTATAAAACCTATTAAAAACAATCTATCATCAAGTAAAAATTATCGCCCAATTTTCTTACTTGTTTGATTCGAGATCAAGATCTTTGAAAGTGGTTATTTATAAAATAAACTTCCATGTAGATACTCAGATTTTAAATGATAAATTACTATGTATCTTTCAACCACTTTTATCTTGTATCCCATGTGAATTCATAGTTCAGTTTTCAAGCCACTATTAATCATAAAATTCGAAATATCAGCTGTATTTAATTAGAATAGATTTTTATTAATGCAGATGTTGTACTTCGAATTTATTACAGAAAATAGTCTTTAAATATTTTTTCCATGTATTTCATTCATATTCTTCGTTCATTTTTCAAGTCATATGCCTGGAAAATGTAATCAAATGATATTTAAATTAATATGAAAATAAAATAAACATCTTCATACTGTTCTTGTACTATTTTAATTTTAATTTATTTTTGATATTCTTTATGCTTTGAGTGACGTAATTATTAGATAAATGCTTAAACGATGTAGCTGGTCATTACTATATTGGCACCATTGACGTAACAGTTTCCGGCAACAAATGTCAACATTGGAGCTCACAATATCCACACGAGCATCATTTTTATTGGAGCAAACAATTTCCAGATGAAAACATCTGGAAAGCTGAGAATTATTGTCGGAATCCATATGATCAAGTAACTGGAAGTCTTAATTCTAGAAACAAACCGTGGTGTTATACTCGTAACAAGCTGAAGCGATGGGACTTTTGTCAAATCCCGATTTGTAAAGAAGAAGTAAAAAATATTGAATACATTTATCGATATGAATTAAGTTGTTTAGACTGAAGATCACGAATAATGTTGGAGTTGATCAAAGGATATAGAAGTTTAAATTTAAGTATTCAAGTGATACATTTTGTGCTATTTTTGATTTTTATATTGCTAAATTGTAAAAAACTTAAAATATAAAATAAGAGCTTCACTAATGTGGTAGAAATGTTGTCATTCTAGTTTTATGATAATTATTTACCGTGAGATTCATAAGTACCCGTCTCTAAAGCTAAAATAAAAGTAAGAACAATCAAATGTATTGAGTTACTTTAATGCACAGCAAAACACAATAACAGTAAGAATAAATAACGGTAAATAATAAGCAATTCCTTCATTCTCTTTTACAACATGACTTTCTCTTTTCTTTCATGACTTCATCAGACGGTCTTCCTGATTGCAACCTAGTTGGTAAGTTCCCAGTTCCTTCAAACATCAGATTCCAGTATTGAACTGTTGTTCTAGCTGGTGGTGCACGATTGAAATGTTGTTGAAATTCGTGGCAAGATTTGGCACTACTCTGCTACATTATTGCATGACTAACTATAAACACTATCCGCAAGCGAAAATTTAACATCACCAGCTGCTTCAGCCATATTGTAATAATGCAACTGATTAATAAGAAATAAAGTACATTAATCAGTGAATAATAATTAATATCAACGGGTATAAATATGTGAGTATAAATTATATTGTGTTTTGTTGTTTTATTTTAGTTTTAGAGACGGAAACTTGTGAATCTCATGGTATATATGTGTATTGATATATTAATTTCATTATTCTTATTATTCTATGATAATCATTTTCTCATATTGTAGATCGATACAATCTTGTCACTCAAGAATCATCAGATGCCTCATTACGTCATTTCGTAAATCGATATTATTCCACTGAACATACCAATTCCAGAAAAGACCAAAGAATGAATATTGGTAGGTCTCCTCTGTTATCTTATCAATTTTCTACTGAATCTTCACCATCCGACTCGCAAAGCCGTCGACCGATTCTCGATCCACTGGGAACTAGAGTGAGTTTTAAAAACGAAATAGCCATTGTAGAACCAGATATCATGACTCATCGATTGGAGATGGATTCCAAGAATGACTACAATGATCCAAAGACATTCGAAATCTCCGATATCAATCCTTCCATTGAAAAAATGCGAACGGTTCTTCTGCGAACTGAGAATCATCATATTGATTCAATAAACACAAATGGTCACTTTACAGTAGCCACCCCTATTCTGAACCAGAACGGACACAAAGAAAACACATTCATCATTATGGAAAAGCCTAATAATGCGACTAAAACTGTAAATATTGACCAATTGGAAGGCCACAGTGAAGAAATGTCTCATTTAGCCCTTAATTATGTGAATATAAGCAGTTTTGATGAGAATATTAGCGAAGATGATCGACTTTGTTCTCAAGTTTAATAACTTCCTCGTTTAAATTTCATATTAATCCAAATGGGTCTGTTATAAATTAATGTGTAATGATAACGTTTATTGGGTTTGTAATGTTTCCAAAAATTTTTTAAAAATAATTTGTTTTATTGATTTCTTAATATATACATATAATGGAAAAAACCTCTATTTGCTTGTATATTTTTAAATACAAATTTAACCTTGATAATATTGATTGACATCTGAATTATCGGAAAATCATTCATCACCTTTTTAATTTAATTCAATTATCGATAGAATTCAAATCTATATTTTTAACATCATTCAATATTATTATTGTACTTATTCGATTAAAGACCGCGATGCTTATTTGATTTATTGATTTTTGGGTGCAATTGGCACAAACTTTATATTCCAACGAAATAAAATTACAGAAATATCAAACAGTATTGGAAATTGTTTAGATATCCCTGAAAATAAAAGTATTAATTTATCCATTGCAGTTTGGTTTCTTTGCAATAGCCAAAAACAGTAAATTTCTGTATTTGGTTTTGGTGTTGGATTTATTCGATTTGTTAATTTTTCGCGAAAATCTCTCCTTTTCAAGTTACTGGGATAGCACCAGGTTTATAATTCGAGGAAGAATTAAAAAAAAGAAATCAAATCAAGTGCAGTGACAGAGAAAACTCATAGTAATTCAAGAAGAATTCCAAGGAAATATAATCATTGGAAAAAACAAAAAGGGTATGACGTGTGTGATAAAAAGATCGAAAATATTTATATAAACCATCGGAATAACTTTCAAAGGGATGCCACACTACAGTACAGAGGCACGCGTGCTAGTAACCAATCATAGGCATTTAAATTATCAGTCTCTGATTTTCTCTCGATTATCGATTTTGATGCACACAAACGACATGTAACGAACATCATGATACACCAATAACATAAGAAATAAAAGGATATTTGTCAATGGATTAGTGTCCTTACGATTTGAACAAATGAAAATCTAACCTGAAAGACAGATCTATAAACTCGATATTGTATAAGAGAAGTTCAACTTCGATAATAACATCCAGTCTTTCATGGTCATTAAGTTTTGTCGTTATTTTTATTTTTCTAGTGCTAAATCATTTGGAACTTTCGAATTCTTTGAGTAACTTAAATTTATGATCCTTGATTGTTGCACGTTAATGATCTTATTGAATTTGTGTGAACTGTTGTTTTACAATTATAATCTTGGGTATTCAGTTTAAGCAGTTATCGTAACAACTATAAGACTTGTCTTCTGTGAGACTTCTCGTTTGTGTGTATTGATATCGATACACGAGGCTTGCGCTTATATAATTCTATATTTTTGGATTGGAAAATAGTTTTCAAAATTTATCTTAAGTTTGGATTTATTGATTACATTTTCCAACCGCAATGATAGTTTAATCAATTAAAATCGGAATTTATTCGAAAATTTTGTTTGGTTTACCCACCAAAATTGTAATCCTAAAATTAAAAAAATCCTAAAACTCATTCTGAATGTGAAATCATATATTTAAACAAAACGTTTTAAAAATTCGATAGAAAACGTTGCATGTCAAAAATTAACTCATAGAGATTGTAAACGATATAAAACAGAGAGAAAATACTGGTGTAAAATCGGACATAATTCTGAATAAAATCAGCGATAGCAGAGGAAAATAGATGTGGCCCGTTCTTGGATTTAATAAACTTAAAAAATACTCAGTCCCAAATAAGCAAATTTATTAAAATTTTAATGATGCTAAAAGTCTAATTTAATTACAAACCTGTAAAGATGGCTGAGCTCAATCGTTTATTATTGTCAAAAATATTTTGCATTTTAATTTTAATACTGGTTTTTCATCCGTGAAAATAATCGTCCGCCGAGCTTCCTTGTAAACAATTAATAAAACAATAATAGAATACGATTCTTGCTTCGCACGAGTAATAAATTTATAAAGTATTATTAACAAAATGATAAGTCGAAGCATTAATTTTGCATAAAATCTTGATGTTTCTCTCCTAAATTTATGATACAACTTTATGATACAACCGAAGTCAATATAATAAGATTTTCGTTGGCGGTCAGATAATCTTACGAATAATTTGAAATCAAAACTATATTATAAGTAAATGAAGTGACAAACTTCATTTTAATGAATTGAATACGTACAAGTACAATACATTGATTCCTTTTCGTTTACAGTTACTATCGTGATAAATAATAAATACATTCTTTGATGATTTTCCATCGTCAAATCCAAAGTCCCTGCCTAAATTTTCCTAATTTCAAAGATAAATAATTAATCTCTTTTATAAAGGCGATGCAAAAGATAGATTGAATTCGTTCTGAGAGACGGCAATAGAAACAGAATGCGCTTCTCTAGTTTTTGAGATGTATGTTAATAATTTAATCCATTCGATTATTTTTATCACTTCGGAAACTGACGGAGTGGAATGATAGTAGTACATAAATGGTTTTTGTTTGATGAAAATATCGTCAGGGATTTATTATTTTTCGATTGTATTTATGTTTTAATGTTGATTACGATTATAAGAATTGTTATTTTGAAAATTTGTTATTAAATCTTTTCGAATTTTTATAGATAATAAAATCCACATCAAATAGAAGTAAATAAATCAAGAAAATTGTATTTAAGAAATTTTTCAAATTATAACGTGATTTCTAAGATATTGAATTTCAGCTCAACGATAAGTTTATCCTACTCATCAATAATATACCAGTAATCCGGTTCAAATTTAAAATCCAATATCGGTCTAACATTAAAATTTATATGGCCGTAATATCAACTAAATATTTCTGAGTTTCTGAGCCAAATCAAGTGCCATGCATAGACGCTTTTTAGGTCCACCTATCCACTTTTGATTCATCTATTACGATCTTTATTTGCTGTAAAAAATTTGCTTACAAAACATAGTATACCGACTCTAATATATATATATGGTTATAAATATTCATTACAACATTGTTGTTTTATTGTTTTGATTGTTTTGTAGTTTTTAGTTTCTTCAAAAATAAATATCATCGAATCATAAAAACGACACCGCTCGAGAAATCGTGTATTTGATAAAGATAAAATTATCTAGTAACTAGAGTTATAATAATAAACAGACTTGTGTCATTATATCGTAACTATCGTATTTACATATTGAAACAGCTATAGCTAATAAGAATTGTGATTAGAATACAATTTAGGAAAAACAATATTAATGACGATTTCGCTGTTACAAAGACTAACACAGAGTGAAATCTGATAAGTTAAATCTTTAAATCAGTAAAATTTTCCAGCACTATAGTCATCATACTTGCTACTGAAAACCCTTTACGAACAAAACAGAAACCATAACAACCTAATCTAATAAGTTCATTGAGTTTTAATAATTAGGATTGTACGAGGTCTTTATGATGAATGTTGTATCTCCAGATTGTGTTATAATTTTGACCGATATATTTTTGTGGTTTTTAAAATTGTGCCCTAATTTGGTATTTCTAAATCTGTGCGATACTGTTAATTTTTTATGTGATATATGTTCGATATTTTCGAACTATTATTATTATTATTAATTAATTATAATCTTTAAATATCTATGCTTGCCTATGTCTATCTGTTATTTTTCTTTCGTTTTCCATTGTATTTTTTATTTAAGATATAATCTTTAATGTTCTTATTTGATAAATATTTGTTTACTTTTAAATTATATTTTTTACCTTTACTTTAATTTTCTTATTTTCAGGACAAAAATATTGACACATAAAATAAAACAACATAATAAATAACGGTTAATTTATCATTTAAGAAAATTGTATAATTAAATAAAGAATTTATTAATAATATAAGTTAATTAAATAACACAAATTGAATTTAATATTAAATTAAATCGCCCATTGCGACTGGTAAAAGAAATGGTGTTCAAACTAATGAGAGAAACATTTTTTTGTTTTAATGCATAATTTGCAATCCTGTTAGCCTATTTATGCATTGAAAGTAGCAAATCATTCGAAATTCACAAGCGCATTTATTGGTCTTACAGTATAAATTTTTTTTGGGTTACTGTAACTGATTATTTATTGATACTTAAAATTCTATCCAACAGTTAATTCCACCAATAGGCTTTATATACGGATTGGTGATACCTTCAGTTTCGTACCATTTTCTATAAAAACCTTTTATACCTAAAATAATACTCCTAGCAATTGTGGAAGCCCTCATAAAGTTCTGAGGTTATTTGAAAATAGAAGCTATTATAAACTTTTTGGAATGAAGTGAATATCAAAAAATTAAAGATGATCCACATTTCTGGAAGTAAATAGGTTTTCGATATTATTATACAAGTCCTTGTTTATTATTAGACTTTATCCATCGAAACATTTTTTCAATAATATTAAAATTATAAAAATGTGTCGTTTTTAAAACAAAAATATCGAATTTTTGTAAAACTCTTATCTTCAACAGTGATTAACTGTTATCTTCACTCCTTGATTTATCATTGAAATTAGAACTTTAATTTGAGGAATATTTTTTTTGAGGAACCACTAACCACATAAAAAGAAAACCTAGAATTTATTGTAAGGTATGAGTGGCTATAGGTTTTATTTTATTAGATCCAGCTAGCCGAGCATGATATTTAGTAAAAACTAGGATTTATAAAGTCAAACATGATTATCTATAAATTCAAAATAAAAGGGGAATTTATTATTTATTCTTTAAATTTATTTTATAACTCAAAAAAATCCATTCAAACTCACCGATAATCATCCAAACTATGTAGATCAAAATTTTCATCGGCTTCATTTCGAATTGTAGATATGTAAATGATGACTTGAATAAAATCAAGTTATATTAGTCAATGAGCTCAACTTAATTGCTTAGATTTGTTGTGGCTACTATATGTGATATCATTAAAAACATAACAAGATTTATTTCTAAATTGTAAATCAAATTGACTGATGTTCAAATCAATAATCGAAATTTGCTCCACTCATCAGATTATTCATTCGGCATACAAAAAGTTGGCGCTAAATATGAAAAATTCAACCAAAATAAGATATATTACTTGGATTGGGATTTCAAGAATAAAGTTAATTAGACTTTTGCATTCCCTTATGTGAATACTTCTGTTAGTTGTATAATAGAGCTATTATCAGCCATGTTTATTTAGTATCAAACAAGAAACTTGTTTCTCCTAATAATAATAGAACTTATTAATCTAAAATTAATACATCTGTGAGGAATTTTGAAAATATAATTAAAATTTAAAAAACATAAAAATATAATATTTACTTTTATAAAATACAAATTCTGATCAAGATACATATTATTTTAAACCCTCTTGGAAATTTGTTTAAATAATTTATTTAATTGGATATATTTTTGAAACCTTTATGATAAGAGAAATCAATACTTCAGATAATAAGCTAACTACCGATGCCAATTCAATCTGTCCCAAATAAAATAACAAACAAGGGGAACAAGCATAAATTTTTGGGTTCTTAGTTTCCGTAACTATTGTACTAAAAAGTTTTTTTTTTAAATTGCTCTATTTATTTTTTCATTGAACAAATCAAAATATTTCAGAGAATATCACTTCAATATCAGTTTTAGGAAATACAAATCCATATTGCTAAAGTACTTTTATCGTAGTCAACATGTTTATAAAAAGAGTTTAATATGTTTACAATAGAATTTATCATGTCAAATATAACCACAGGTTTTTTAGAATATGGATTTCATCCGAGACATTCAATTGCAAAAGACAATACTAAAGCTACTGCTAAATTTCAGAGTTGTTATTAAATAGGTATCTGATAAAAATACGTGTTAGAAACACTAACATGTGGATATAAAAAAATGCTATTGAAATTTTTAGCCATTTTAAATGAATTTCAAGACTGTTTGAAAGTTATTTTGAAATAAGTGTTATTTTAAAATAAATGGATATTTAAATTTAAAGTGTTTTTAATATATAATTATCGAAAATATTAGTGAGCTCAGAATTAGAACAAAACGATCTATTTTATTGCTGTTAGTTTCGGAAAAAGTATTGGAACAATAAATAATAAGTTTAAAATAATTATTAACTTTTATCGACCACAGACGTTTTACATTATTAAACTATAAACATTTTGACAACAGGAAAGTTTTCTTGTTCATGTCAGTGTATACCGGAAATTTGGTTAAGAGTC
Organism: Platydemus manokwari; assembly: GCA_037951405.1. Lineage (NCBI taxonomy): Eukaryota > Metazoa > Platyhelminthes > Tricladida > Geoplanidae > Platydemus > Platydemus manokwari. The sequence goes on from JBBMOY010803314.1 coordinate 9,135, forward strand.
ACATAGACATTTATAGTTCATTAAGTTTGGCAACACAATTCAAAAAATATATGGATACCAATTAAAATAACAATAATAACAAAATATCAACAACTGTTCTCTTCCTCTGAACGAATACCGAAATAACATGAATTTTAATCGAGTTCTAAAAGAGAAAACAATAAACAGCGTAAAATGCAATTGGCATCGTACTATAAAGTGGTCAACTGTGAGACGCTCACCAAAGGCTAAAATTTCAAACCAATAACAGTTATATCCTGGGTTCAATCAACAATGAAATACTCTTCTAACCGTTCGTTCCTAAATTCGTTGAAAGTCAATAAGTCAATTATTTTTATCAATATGTGGCATAAAGATACTTAAAAACCATAAATAAAAATAAATATGATAGATACTCATGTCTTAAAAATTTAAGGAACCAGCAATTTTAATAATATAAATTTACAATTTAAGTGTTTGATGCTGATTAAGTGATACTTAAATAATAAAGAAACCTTTGAATTATTCCGCCGAACCATGTTAAAGGATGGAAAGTTTAATTAGCTACCTAATTTTGAAAAACAATTCCACGAAATACATTGAAATGCTCAGAACTATTGTTTTCAAAAAATATTATCCAATTTAGTATAACAATAACACAGGTAATAATAAAATTTCAATTTCTGTGAATATCGTACCCAAAAAAAGTTCATTCATTAATGTTAGCCATAAAGATTTCTTGATGGGTCGATTATTATTTGCATCAGTCTGATAACTCTAGACGGATTTCAAAACCGTATAACCAATAATTACCATTTGTTATTCGAGCTTATTTCTTGTCGTAACCACACATTGTGGCTGAATTCGTGTACCATACCAATATGCCTTTTACCATTTAAAATTACTATTTGTAGCAATTCATGAATAAAAATCTCATTGAAAATCCCCACTAGATTTAGCAAATACAATGATATTTAAATGTCATTAAACACTGTTAATTACGCTAGTCTTAGTCAACAGAGGGCTGGAAATTGAACACCCTTAAACTGATGTAGCAAACAGATAAGATAAATATGGCTGACAAAACCAAAAAAGAGGAGAACAAAAGAAAAGGAAAAATATTTAATACAAAAATCTAATCTTTTAAAATTTCTAACAGCCAAATGGGTAATTTTTGTGTTGATTTTACTGACGTCTTAATAGCAATAATAATTAATATATTATGAGTACAGGATCATCTCCTGCAAAGAGGGTTGATTTGACATACAACTTTAAATGAAAATCTATATAAACAAGTTCTACACACCTTTAAAATGAAAATTCCATTACTTGTTCCTCTCGTTTTGAATCAAAGACCGTAACATTAACTCCAACGCTTGTATTTTTCCTACAGGCTCTCTTTATGGCAAGATAGTCTTAACGTTAAAATCAACAACGTTACATTTGACGCAAAGTTTTGTGATCGTATCATTGATCGAGTATTGCAAAAAATAATAACTGCTGCACCATTAATAAAGTTTAGCTGTCTTCATTTCGGTGATTTAGATCTGGAATTTTCAATTTGAAAGGAACCAGATTATTAATTTACTTATCACCATAATCTTATTCAACAAAATGTTAAATAAAACTTATGAACAAAAATCGAGTGAAACCTGATAATTACTACAATAATAATTACATTACATTTTGTATATGTTTATTTTAATTAATTATAAATTATCGATTAAATCAACAAAGGATAATCACAAAGAAACTCAATTTACAAAAGGATCCAATAAAGTATTTCTAAAAAATTGAAATATCATTTTATGTAATGATAACCACAAATACTTTCTCTAAATAATAATTCTATTTTCAAATATTTTTTGGGTTTTAGGAAATTGACAATTGCTTGAATTCTTCATTAATTATCAATGTATAAACGTAGTCAATTTTTGTTATTGACTGTAAAAATGGGAATCGTGAATATTTATTTTTATTCATTATTTTTATTCTCTTCAATGTGCAATAATTCCGAGACTAAAAGTCAAAATAATTTTTAAATTAGAATTGGCGAGGTGTTAATTACGATATAAAATATAGTTTATATTGGGTCTATAACTTAATAACCGGAATTTGACACCAGATGTAAACACTTGTGTGTGTGCTGTAGCAAATCA
>JBBMOY010804425.1:0-11272 GCA_037951405.1 Platydemus manokwari
ACTGTGAGGTGCTATAATGATAGGAATGATGAAGTTTTAGAAATCTCTTATGAATGTGCACATAGAAGCCCATATATTTTTAATTTAGGTTCTAAGTAAATGAGTTTCAAACTAGAACTTTTATATGGAAATAAATGTAAAATATGATTTTAAAATAATTAAAGTTACTTGATAGATGAGTTTAAAATAATATCCAATCAGCACTAGAAATAATATTGCACAACGGTAATTGGATCAAAATTATTCTTTGAAAGACAGTGAGATAAAACATTTTTTTGGAATTGATTATTAATTCTTCGTCTTCGTAAGGTACAATGATAAAACGGTTTGTGAATTAACGTTTAAAGAATTCGATAGTGTGTCGAAACTATTTCGTAATAGATTGCTTTATTTTGTTCTTATAATCTAGTCTCTAATCCTTTGTTTTATTTTCTGTTCAATTATTAGAATTAATTAACGCTGTTTTTACTAGTCTATTTTCATAACTGCCCTATTTAGTAATTAGTTCATTTAAATTATATATTTGAATTTCTTTTATTCTATGCTTAGTTTATTATTTTTATATTTTTATTTTTGGGTGAATTAATATTCTGAAAAAATATATTAATTATTATGACTATTATTATTTAAAGGGCTGTACCAAACAATCACACTGAACCTCAAGTCAAATAAATGGTTCACTGATGTATTCAAACCTACTTTATATAATTAAATTATTCCTTGTGTGAAGAAAGCACCTATTGTGATTGAGTTTTGGTTTCATATCAAAATTTCTTTTCCACTAAAAAGTATTATTATTAATATTGAAAACAATATTAATATGAAAGTAATAAAATGAAGATAATAGTAATTGCTAGCAGTTGCTATTTCATTAAATGCAAATTGAAAATTAATTTAATATGTTTAATCCAAAAATATATTTTGTAACAATATTCAAACCCATTGTTTAATTTTCAATGTAAGTATATATTTTTTTATTTAAAATGATCATTTAAAAACTGTGTCATTGATAATAATGATAATAATATTTAAAAATTTTAGTGAAATAAAAAATATGAAATCGATTTAAACCACACTGGATTTTATATAGAAAATAGCTGAAGAGGACTTGATCAAAGAATTCAGATCGAATTTGAATATAAAATCAATTTGAACAAAATAATCATGAATACTGGAAAATTTGGGTAATAAATGATAAGAAATAAAGGAATAATGATTACGATTTTGGTTTTACTTTATTAAATGGAAAATAAAATAACATTTATAACATTGAATATGCAAAATAAACTATCAAGATTGTTCACCTGTATGATTATATAAATGATAGGAAACCGAAGAATTCTGAACCAGATTACCGCCATAAACTCGTACAGATTTTGGTAAAACTTGAAATATTGAGTTCTAAGTCAATAAATTTATATTATTATTAAATTACCAAAAAGTATTTAAATAATTAAACAGGTTTTAATTATTAATCAATCCAACAAAGATAAGATCAAGATGTTAAAGTCAGTAGATAACAGTTTGTTCTTGTCACTCACTAATTCGTATCAGTGTGATGTTATTTAGAGTTCGTGAGGTCCAGTTGATTAATATATGAGTTTAATAGTTTATTATTAAAAAACGAAAGCATCATACAGAGCAAGCAAAGATTATACATGGTTAAACATAAATTCGAAGAGTAGTCGTATTTTTGTTAGCGTTGAATTAGTAGTTATTTTCTGTAAATGTAAAACTTTAAATAAAAGTTGAAAATTATCAAAGGCTTCGTTGCATAAAATAATTTTTCATTTTGATTTTCGATTGTTATTTAGTTAGTTTTGGAATTACAAGGTTTGTAAGATTTTTCTAATAGTTGGTAAGTCAAAAATATTTTAAGAGACAAATAAAATTAATAATTGATCAATATTTTGAATGTGATTTGATAACAGCGAAAATAAAAAGTAATAAGAATTAAAGTGTTAATAAAATTGGTATAGAAAAAGATTTTATATAATATTTTTGATTAACAACTTTATATCACCGTCGGTCAATGCTTGCCGTGAAATTAAATTCAAAATTGTTTGCAAAAAATGATTTCACACTTAATGATAATTGGAGAAAATTGTAATATGGTTTGGTTTATGATAAATCTTTTTCCTTTGTTAATTTTGTATGCATAATTCGAATGTGGATATTTTTAGCCGATTCATTAGATTCCAATCATTGTTTTAATGAATTCAATGATTTTCATAGTTATTTTAATTTGTATGATGAAGTTCTGACATAGTTTTATAGAATACAGATGACCTGTGTGTTAAAACTCAGCGATACGTATCTTAGTTTTGATTAATCTAAACGAAAAAAATAGGACGGTTAGAAAATGGTGGTGTACATAAATTTCTCTTTAAGCATCTTACAAGCATTCACAAAAGCAAATTACAAGTACTCATTAAACAAGTAATAAAGCGTATAAGCAGCTTCTATTTTATAAAACACGCATTGAAAACGAACTGAAAAGTGATAGCACTAAAAACTACAATTATGTAAACAAATTAAAAATTTTTAGACATAAAATAGGATTATAAAATCTTTTAAATTCATTTTTTAAAAACCGTCATCATTTCTTATACTTTTACAAGCATAATGAACAAATGATGATCCTTCTACAAATTTACGTATATAAACCTTGTCACAACTTTTACTTCATCTAAATATTCAAGTTTCGGTGTTCTTTTCCCAAACACAAAAATGCTGCCACATCTTAGTCCAGAATCCAACAATTTGATTAAACCATTTAATCGGTGCACAAATGAAAGAGATGATTTGTATTCACTTGAAATTCCTCGTTCAAGTGGAGAAATTTTAAACCACTATTCCGTATACGGCAATGTTTTAACAAATTGAACTAATATTTCTAACAGGAAATGAGAGCTGTTATTGCTCAATTTCGTTTAGTTAAACAGTGTTAATAACATTAAAAAGAAGTAATTACTTTTTGAACACAAATATACTAGTTAGCAAGTTAGTGTCCCGTCCATCATCGCTATTAACTAGATAAATCGCTCTGCAAACTAACAGAGCTCATGTACTACCACGTACCAAATATTAAGAGTTATCAATCTTTCAATCCTCTCATTACTAGAACTGAGTGAGATTCTGAATATTGAGTTAAATTAAGAAGCAAGCTCTACACCTGTTTTACTCTTCCGACAATTCCTTTAAGTTTCAATTTTGCAACCATACTTCCGCGGAATTCATAGACTTAGGTTCCTTGATAGACTCTAGCAAGGATAAATGATATTACCATAACTAAATGTCCTTCTCAATCGTTGAAAACGTTCTTGGTAAATGCTATCTCAGTAGTTTGTCATCTGACGATCCAAGAATTTCATCAATAACATAGACTTCCAGTAGTCTCTTTTGATCATTATAACGGTTTAGAAAATGAAAAAAACCGAAGTCATTTTTAATTATGCCCTACAGCAATATACAAGCAAAAGTCTGTTTTGAACAAGCTAATTTTTTCAACATAAACTTTTGCGTTTCTAACGATATACAATAAAGCACCTTAATTATAAAGAAGGCGTTAAAGAAGAAAATGTTAATCAATTATAGATTTCTAATCATTTTGTTTCTCTAATTTCAATTACAAGATTATTGACATCAACGACTTTAATATAAACGATTGAAGCTGGAGAAATCGTAACTGATGGCAATAAACATAGACATTGGAGAAGGTATTAAAGATCATCATTTTGATTAATTCCTTTAAAATACTCAATTATAATCAAAGCAATACATATGTAATATTAGAAAAGAATTAAGAAATTTAATCAAAAGATGCTTACGTTTGATACATTTGATACAGAAATCTGGAATTTGTAAGATGTCATTCCAAATCGGGGTGTCATACTGTCCATATCAATAAATATTAAAATGACATTAATATTCGGAACAAATTTCACAGAGCTGTCATTACCATTCTTATTCTTAATGAAATTAATAATGAAACCGAGAAATTCTCATCACAAAATTTGCAGAATAAATTTATCGATAAAATGTTTACAAATTTGACTTTTACGAAATAGTAATTTTGATTAAAATTTACTTTTAAAAATGTAATATGTTTTGGATTTACTTTAATAATAAAAATATGTGATCAAAAATATTCCTGATATTGATTATTAAAGGATAATATGAACTGTAATACACAGTGAAAGTTTCATATGTCTATCTTTAGTTTACACCATAAAAACATTTTATCCGATGTAAAATTTTAAAAATAAAACTCACTTTAAAAATAATTTTCAAATTGTAATTATTATCATCATCAATATTTAGAAACTTCTTATTAAAAATATAAACCTATTAAATACGTATTAAGCATATAATTCATTTAGAATATCATACTTTTGATAAACTAGTAAAGTTTGGAGAACGAGAAATGTCCTGCATTAAAATCAATTAATCGATTTAGAAAATTTTAATAAAATTTTCAATGAATTATTTAATTGAAACAGATTCATAAGCTTAATTGAAATTTATTTTGAAATTATTTGAAAAATTAATCGCAGCAAATCGAAGATCTCAAACATTTGATTATGATCTGTTAAAGTTTCACATCAAATTCAAAGTCTTCATTATTTTTTTAAAATGGAACTGTTCAATATATAACACAAGAAAGTCATTATCAGAGTCTTTCTTCTATACTTTTTATTTTGGTTGAGAAAATAATATCGGATATTATTGTCATCTAGTGTACATCAATCGATTGGCTATTTTCCATGTCTCAATCATATTATTAATTATCAGATAAATAAAGAAAGATTTTTGATGATGTAGTATCACGAACTTTTGATATACTTTCGTCTGCAGATTCAAAAAGCATTAAATTAATTGTTATAACTACTATGTTGTTGTATCAGATTGTTTATAGAGCGGAACAAAAGCACATCATCCGTAAACTGTATTAATGATAAATTCATTCCACCATAAAAGAGGAAGAAAATTATTGAATATAAAAACCAAGCCAAACGGTCGGAAGTTTTTTAAAAGTCAGCGACGTAAGTGGAAATCAATTCAGAATGTATGAAGTATAATCTACCGAAGAAGCTACAGCACTAACACTTCCTCTTTGTATAAGGAGTTTGAAAAGCATTTGCCATGAAATCCTGATTTCAAAAACATCATATACATAAATCATTTTATAAAATGAAAATTTTCAATTATCATTAACAAAAGTATACCAGAGATGATTGATAACGTTTATAAAATATCTGACAATGTGGAATTAGTGGAAAGTTATATTCAAGGCATATTAAATATATCCGATCAAAATTAGCACTTCTAATCAGACAAACAAATTTACTATATTACTTACTAATGCGAAAACTATTATATACAAATATGGGACAATCAATTGGCCCAAATTGTAACTCTGTTTGATATGCAAGCCATATTTTATGATAAAAAATATTAAAATCAATACGATTTTAAGTATCAGATGAAAGTCACAAAATTTTCGCATATGAAAAATAAATAAATAAAGATCAAAACAATTAAAAAATTCATCTTGAATATGAAATATATATAAACAAATTAAAAATAATTTACATCGCTTGGATCTATTTCATGAAAATGTTGATTATAAATAACATTGAACAATGATCGAATGTTGAATGTTAGCACTGTGCTATTACTGGAGTCCTAAAAATAAATAATGCATTATTCATTACTAAATGATATCGTCTCTTGAATATTATTATTTAATAATCATTATAAAATAAGCAGCCATAAGCGTATTATTGTAAGTTCAAAAATTAATTAACGGATATCTTATGTGTGTTCCATTAGTTATTATTCCCGCTTTATTTAGTATGGTATTTAGTATGTAAACCAATATGAAGTGGACTTCAAAATTATTTAGATTAATTTAACTAGTAAACGCATCAGATAAACAAATCAAATAAAACACAAATAGATCTTTTATTCTTTGATTTAAATAATTAATAAAATAAAAGTCGTATAATATAATTATGAATTTAAAATAATTTTTGAATTAGATACTTAGAAAATAATTAAGATTTCTGATGAAATTTTCTTACTTCAGTTGTGTTTGTAATGTGATTTGGTAATTTGGAAAGAATCCACCTTTCTACATTGGTATTGCTATTATGAATATTTATGGTTGGTTTGAAAATTTTTGGAACTACAGAGTTACACGATATTGGAAATTGAATTATATTACTGTTTTCTACATTGTTATTAGAAAAAATCAAACCAATCAACTGTAATTTCCAAATATCAGAAGAAAGATATTTAGTATTATTAGTCCAAACTGATTGGAGGAATTTTTCAGATGTGTTGTGAAGCACGGTGAAGTTAAAATTCATCGACTCTAAAGATAATCACATAATTATTTAAAATTTATAATTATTAGACTTTTACTAATAAATTTTACAATACTTACCATTTTTAAAGTTTTCGTTTGTCCAAATGAACCCATGGTCAATTCTCACTAGGCATGAATTTTCATTTGCCAAGTCGATGGTTTTAATTAAAATAAAACTGCAAAAAATGCTAAGAAACTTCAGCATGTTTATGAAAAATGTAAGTATTCGATTGCGATAGATATCGAAGCGATTTAATGATCGTCAGGATGATTTGTTTTCATCCGAAAACAAAAGAAAGATTATCATTGATTTGATCCAAGTACCAAAATGTAAACACAACACCATTCGGTATCAACCATTTTGCATTTGTGTATGTCAAAGAGATAGAAATCTAGAATTCATTAATAATGCTATCGAATTTTATTTATTTCGTGTTCATAAATCGTTATTTGTATGTTGTAATCAATAAATTTATAACAAATCACACAATTAGCCGGACTTTATGTAAACGAGATAAATTACCATAATTAATTTCTTCTAAAAGTACTAATGATTTTCTCAAATAATAAAATTTCAAAAACCATAATAAAAATTTCAGCTAAGTTAAATTATTATTTGAATTATTATTCGAACTATTATCAATGAAAATTACTAATTTAATTACTAAATTTACTAAATAATTACTAATTTAATGTATAAATTTTAGCCAGTAAGAATATTTTTAAATAAGATAAATTATGAATGGAATTTAGTAAATTGTTTAAAAATAATATAATAAAATAATGATCACATTTCTGAGGTTTCGAATTTGTCAGGAACAATCGTATTTTTGTCTTGAATTGCAGATATTTATAAAAATAGCTAAGAATTAAAGAGAAATAAATCAAATGATCCAAAATCATATCATTATAAACTTCAAAGAACTATAAATGTCGAATTAAAACTCATAATAAAAACAAAGCTTCTGATAAAGTAATTCCGAGCGGATTGGAAACTAAGCTGCTATTTTAATATGAATTAATAAAAATATAATTAATATAATTGAATATATATATATATAATTTGCTATCTGCAAAATAATATAATAATTTTCACAAACATTCTACATTTATCATTAAAGGCATTTTTGTCCAATAATGAGTGTCGAAGCTCGTATTTTAATCTTTTAACTAATTATAATTATTAATTAAAAATTCTTTATAATTTTGGAAATTTATAAAATTTTATTTATAAATTTTATTTTACTTAATTCTTTGTGGGAATCTGATAGAATCAATATTGATATTTGGTGAACTCAATAAACTGAATATAATATTTTCATTTGATAATTTCTTTAATCACAATTTTTCCAAAATGGTCGATAAATTGTAAGCATAAAGAGTGAGAATCATGGGTAGAAAGCACTGAAAGCTGTTACTAATAAAGGGAGACTCTGGTATTTTTGCCAGTTGTTAGAATAAATCGGTAAATCAATAGGGAGAAGATCTTATTGAATTTATCTATTTTATGAATCATTATTTTATGTTTGATTCATAGCTCGAATAATCGGAGAATTATATATTATATCTAAATGATTCTTCCAAAAGGTGTTACCACAATTTCTGAATATTTAAGATAGATATTCAGTTTCTTTTCGAATATGGTTGCAATTATTGTTACTTTATTTTCTCATATTTACCACCTGATATTTATTCCTTCTACGATAATTCTATTAATTTACAAGAAGCTTGGTGGCGCAGAGCAGCACAACATTTGTCTATTGTATTTGGTTATTGTATTAATGCGAATATACAACAATATTATCAGCATACCCTTAGAAGATGCCATGATAGAAAAGTTGTGATCAAAATTTGTATAGCATTCTCATTTAAATAATTTAGTTTATTGTTAATAAATATTTTAAAATATAATTTATTAATAATATCAAAATAATTGTTGGGTTTACTTGGTGTAAATCACAACAACATTTGTTAACTTAATAATCTGATTCAAAAAGACAAAGAGTTGATAACTAAGCTTTGTTTTATATCACAATATACAAATTTATACACGAGGGCTCATTCCTTAAATAAATTTTATCAAATTAATGAGAAAAATTCAATCGAGTCTATTCACAAATACTGGTCAAGTATCTACACCTGACATTTACCACCACGTTCGTGAATACTTTTATGATACTACCAATATTTACCATCCTTCAAAAATAACTATCACTATCACTCTTTTGCGCTAATATGAAATAATGATAATGATATTCGTAAATGCTTTTACGAACAGATTTTGAAATGTATAATTAATAATCACCTGACTATAAGAATTCTTCTATTATAACTTTAATGGTAATCTGCAACTGACTGTCATGCCTTTTAGTACTGTTTCAATGGCAACACTGTGCAGCAATTTATCCCTTATTGGTTTGACATTTATAAGATGCCAAGACAATAATTGTCAGCATTTTCCTAATTATTTACCAAATATATATTTCAATTTAAATAAACAAATTGTGTTTGTTTAATTATTTTATTTAATTTTATTATTATTTTGTTTTAATACTTATTTTTCGTCATTATTATTTTATCTTAACAATGTCTATTTTTTAACTCTAAAAATATCAAGTTCGATTTTTATTAGTCCATTTTAACAAATTTTTTATTATTTTATTTTTTATTTATAATTTCATTAGTTGGACTCTTGAATAATATTAAAAATAACAATGACAACAACGATAATAATAATAATAATAATAATAATAATGTGCTTATAATAGTAGTAGTATTATGAATGAGAATAATGGTATTAATAATAACCATAATAATATTAGTATTGTAAACCTGAATAAAATTATTGTAATAAACTAATGGCTAATGTGAAAATTGAATATCGATTATAAAGTAAATAATAGTTAATACAATCATATCGATTTAAGAGTATCGAGTGTTAAAGTTAAGAGTCGTTAATAAAATCATTCGACGATCTGAGTTAAGTGCACGGAATTAATTTGCTAAAATTATTGTTAGCTAGGAAGTAAAATTACTGATGGAACCATGCCCAATAATATAACCAGAAATTTAATAAAACAAAAATAAATAAAATTTTAAAGGTGTCCTAATGATATTACTAAAATCGGAAATTATTTTTTTAAATACAAAAATTATTATTTCCAATGTTTGCTGTTAAAAATAGAAGCATGCGATTATAATTGCTAATAGCGGTTATGTTTATGAAAGCATTAGATGTATTAACATTAAAGAGCAAGTGAAACCACAAATCGTTGGAGTTTGTTAAGGAGATGGTATAAAATGAATTAGCAAAACACTCAATTTTCCATTTCAAGACAAACGAAGAATAAAGGTAAAATGTTTTTGTTTCCTATTTTTTGTGGTAATCATAACCAATGATGTTGTCGTTTAGGGTATAGTAAAGGTATAATAGTATTATATTGTACAGTAAGGTATTGAAGTAAAAGTTGACTTAAAGTAGATTCTGTTGTCAATAGTATGCGAAGAGATATGAGACTTCTAATCTATGTTTTGGTAATAGATTATTAACAGGTTTCATTCCTAACAATTGTTGTTATATGCAGGCCTAATCGTTGTTTGCTTGTGTATTTTTAATAATAAACCATTATTAATTAGATTAATTCGTGATTTTTAATTAATAATCGGAATCAGATAAATTCAGACCCAGTTAGTTTATAGCTAAAGTTAGCCCTAACAAGATCGATGTCGTTAGAAAATTTTTAAAAAATTAAAATAATAAGAAATTGCCTTATCAGTATCGGCTTTTTAATCGAAAAAAAGGAATAAATTTTCAAACCGGATTTTGGTCTTGGACTGACATCCCAGTGTCTCGGGTTTAAGACCAGAAAAAGTAAACAAATTATATTTCACACTTAAATGTTAATGATAAATCATATAAACGCACATTATAAACATATAACAACCCTTAAATTAATAAAACACATTTAATCAAATGTTTTGTATTCTCAAGATATGAGTTTACAATTAAAATTATTCGCATGAAATTAATTCAAGAAAAACTGGAGTTTCAAGGCAATGATGTTTGGATTTCACATAAAATCAATATACGAGAGTTCTCAAATTTGGAAATTAGGCATTAATAAAAAACTAAAACATAAAGTAAGATTATGTTTAGAAACCTCATATGTTCTCTTGCGACCAGTGTAGCTGTCAGTTTATATTTTTTATTTGTCTAATTCACAGTAAGTGCAGTTTTAGGTAGTTGGTAATAGCAGAAATTGTATCAGTTACCGAGAGTTTATTATTATCCAGGCGTTTCTATTCTAGTAAATCGACAAAAGTGATTGGATAATAATTCAGATTTCACTCCATTGACCTTTTACATATTGTTATACTAAATTTATACGGAAGGATTGTGTGTGTCAGTGAGAACCTTTTATATAGTAAATATTAATTATAATAATAACAATAAAGATAATAATTTTTTAATAATAATAATGATTATAATGATATTATTGATAATAGTAGTAATAATAATATTAATGAAAATAATAATATGAAAATTAATAAAAACAAAATTTAATTAGTACTGAATAATTAAATCGTATTATTAGTTGAGAAAACTCTTCAAAAGCAAATCAAAATTCATAATTAATCCAGGTCATTAAAACAAAATCAGGAAATTCAACAAATATATCAGACACACTGTCTACTATATATAATCGTTTAATAAATATCGCATTTATTCATGGTTGTATTACGTATAAATCCAATCTGCTCTACTGTCTAACATGCGATTTCCAGATCGTATTTCTTTTTTGAAAAAACGAATTGCTTTTCTCTTCTCTTCTCAGTAAATGATTGCATTCGAATTCTTACAAGACATGTCAATCCATTTCAACCAAAATCTGGAGCAAT
>JBBMOY010805536.1:0-11267 GCA_037951405.1 Platydemus manokwari
AATCAACAAACCATTTTTCTTATGGCCAGTGACATCTGTTACAAAAACCGGAAAGGAATTACCGACACACCTGGTATATTAACTCGCTACTGTCACAAATTCCAATCATAAAATACCTGCTTAGATTCATATCAATATTAAAGTACCAATCACTATTTATACTGAGTCGGTTTATTATCAAGCTAAATTTTACTTAATTTGTTTCGTTATTTTTACTTAATATTATTCCTAATTAGCACAATTAACAGACTCCACCATTTAGTGTCCCATATATTTTTTCCACAACTATTAAATCTAGCATTTTTTTTCTTTTCAGTTTCTGTTTGCAAACAGGTTCTTTGAATATTTCAATGAATCTTTGATTGGAATCAATCAATTGATTCTTTATTTCCACAAGACATTCTCTTGCAATAAAAAATTAACAAATAATAGTTGTTCTTTTGATTTTTAAAGCTGTCTATGATGGATCGTCTCAACGGCTGAAAAATGGTAAAATACTGACCAATCAAATGTCATATTTAAATATTTTAAAAAATATATTAATAATTTTTTTTCAGTTTGTAAAGAATTCAATAAAAATGTGACAATACGGTATCCATCAATATTCTAACGTACAAATGGATAATTAATTAGTTTAGTATTATTGAGATTAATGATACAAGTATTATATTGATATCAAAAAATATATGTACCGGTAAATTCGTCCCATTAAATATAAATTCTCCAAAATTTTTTATTGTTGACCCATCTTGATTTTTCGTTATTTCGTTACGATTTATATTTTCCAATGATATATTTCCTCTAAATATTTCGTTGTATTTACTAAATATTATTATTTTCAAATCTATCTTTTAAATAAATATCCTGAAACTCACCCGAACATTCTTAAAGTTATTCTAATTAGACATCCATCGTACGAGTGGTAACAATCATTATTAAAGCTACCTCGCAAATCGAAATTTTCTAATTTTATGATTATTTTAAAATCATGATAGGATTCACAGTTTTTGGCCTGAATATAAATTATTTTAGATAACATTTCATATAATTTTTAAATACCAGAAAAATTAAAATGCTGATTATCCATATGACCATAATTAATTCAAATCTGATCGAATCGCGTTACTATTTCATTATTATTATGATTTTTATGATTTATAAATCATGTGATTACGAGATGTGATCTACAGTGATTTTATAATTTCAACGACATTTATTTATAATATTATGATTATAATTATAATAATAATTATTATATTAAATATTTTGAGTTAATGTTATTCCATCACCTTTATGTGCAATGACTTTTTAATGAAACCAACAAATTTTGGAATTTACTCTTTATATTTGGAAATTAAGATATTAAATAAATTATAATTTTAATATTATCTTTGTTTCTAGATTATTTCGCTAAATTATAAATGTATATTAAATGTTTATAAGTGTATTAAAGAACTGAAATTCAATTTCATATATTTATCCACAACAAATAATCAACTCTACAAACACATCACACCATGTTACAAGTTCCCTAAGCTCAAGCCAAGAGTAATAGAGATTATCGTAAAGAAATGAGGTCTGCACTCACAAGACAAAAACACATACAATTTTGGAACAAAACCATTGACATTTTTGATCCTTGATCCAACTTCATATATGTAGTCTATTTTTATGTGTGTTAACTGATGTACTGTTTCTTGATTTTCATTAGATATTGAAACTTTGTTACTTGTTTGTTGGTATCCATCAATTTACTACTCACAATCCTATCGGTTATTTGAAAGCCTATTGTTTACTGTGTATGTTTGATTAATTCTTAAACATTTCAGGATTTATCAAAAACCCTACGTAATAATAAGATTAATATTTAGTATCATTAAAGTTTAAAAAATTATAATTGAATGGTCATTTTCGTTCTTCAAATATAATATTTTAATTTTCTAAAGTCTCTAAAATAATATGAAATAATAGTGTGTGTGTGTGTGTGTAGACAGATAGATAGAGAGATAAATAGATAGAGAACAGAGAGAGCAGAGATTATTTGTATTTAGTCGCTCTCCTTATTTGAGAAATAAAATTTTGAAAATATGACTTGCTTAGTCTGTGAGAGTCGACATAAAAAAGCCTTCGCAATTTCCATGAATTTCGGCATAATAGTAAAATTTGAAAGTCAATTACTGATTATATTATTATTTAAGAAATATTATTAAGAAATAATATTATTTATCATATTATTTAAGAAAATTTGAACTTATTAGTATTTATTACTGTTATTAGTAATACAATTATTTTATATTTTATCGTGATATATATACTTTAATATCATACGATATATATAAGTTTATATTGATTGAGGTCGAAAATTTGCAAAATACAAATACAATTTCCGATCATGTTATTGACCCTTAAGCTGATCAAGGTTTCGCAATGTTCGGTTGAACTAAAAACTTCACCATCTCAATGCACACATATTATACTTGTAAAAATTAATAATAATTGTTCTAGATAAAAGACATTTATTCTTTAAATTATTAAATTGACCTGGTTATGGAAAATTATACACAAATCAATTGATCAAATATGATCAAATGGTTTATCGTGTGTCACACAATATCTTTAAGACTTTTTAAAATTTGATTTGAAGATTTAATCAAATTATATTTGGAAATATATTTCGAGGTTTCACCACTATTCATGCATATACAAATACATTTCTCGTTGACTTATGTAAAATTCTTACATTTATAGCAGCACAGAGAACATTAAATAAACCAATATAAGCATCAATAATCAAGAAACAAAACGCAAGAGAAATAAAATAATAGAATATTAGACACAAAATTTTTGATAAGAAGATCCAAACTAAAACAACCAACAAAACTTCATTGGTCCATACGTAGGCTGTTTCCAGTTTCCACGGTTTTTACCTTATGGAAAGAAGGTATCTGAAGCCAACTGCATGTATCTAATACAGGAGTCTCCAAAGTACGGCCCGCCAAGCTTACTATGAAACACACGAACATTATGACAAAAATCTTGCTATAGGTCACGGTTGTCTGATGAACATTTAAATGACTTATTAATAATTTCAACTACTCATTTTGAACCACAATTTTTGTAAACCTATCATAGTTTTGGCCCTCCAAATTTTAAAAAATCAGCAATGTAGCCCTTTGCTGAAAAAGTTTGGAGACCCCTGATATATGTGATTATTAATTTCTTTGTTGATTAGGTCGAATCACAGTAGTAGATTATTTGATGATGGTCAGTAAATTTAATTTCATATTCATATTCAACATCAAGTTTTTAATTCACATTTCGTTTTGGTTGCTTATAACGAACGTCCGATATTTAAACTGCAGAAATTGAAATAGTTAATTATTGATGAATCTACGAGATGCTAAGATCAACTCTGTGCTAATAAATTAAGCTACACATATATTAGGTATTAAAATTATTGACATTTTAAATAAAGAATATTGTTCACGGAACAGTAGTCATAGTGGTTAAGTTCAAAACAGTTACGATACGAATATAGTAAAATTTTACTATTTTAGTATGTGCGCTGTGGACAGAAGCTTGAGAGACCGAACGGATACAGTGACCTCAATTCATTTAAATTCAGCTATCAAGTTTCATCGGATATAAATAAAGTCAAAACAAACTGTGGGAAACAACCCAGAGACCATTAAAATGTTATATATGAAACAAAACAAGTTTGACAATTTTTTGAATTATAAACAATAATATTGGTAACAAAATTTACTAACAATAAATTAAATTTTTACAAAAAAGATATTGGAAAAATCAATATAAAAATCATAATTTTGCGAAATTGTTTCAATAAATAAATTTTGCAATAATAACAAAGATAAAACAATTATAAGGCTCATTTTTTTCAAAAACAGACAGGGAGACAAAAATGAAAGCAGATGTTTCTAAATATAGAATGCTAAATATAGAACATTCATCAAAAATTAACAGTTAAATATGCTAACAAAGCATTACAAATATAGAAACTAACTGATAAAGATCACAAACAAATGTGATTCATATAACAGTATTGTTGGCTTCTTATGGGTTTTATAAAAATGTTATGAATAAGAAATTTATAAATAGAATACCAACAAATATAAATAAAATTATTATTATTATTATAAGGCGATAACTGACTCCAAATAGACTAGTAGGTGCTACTTAATAAGACATTATTAAAATTGTTACAATTATAAATTAATAAATAATAAAATTAATAGACGGCATGCCGTATTTTCCCTATTATAAGCGGTCGCTTATATTATTTTCCGTCGAGAAAAGTGGAGTACCGCTTATGTTATTTTACCGATTACTTAAAAATCATAATATATTTTTATTATAATATTTCCAATATTTAAAACAGTTTCAGGTATTTTAATCAAATACAGTTAAATCGTCCTCTTCTGCTACATCTTCAAAGAAAATAAGATTTTGAACACTCTCAATTAATTCCTGTGAATTAAGTTTATCTTTTATTAGTGGTCCTAATCTCTCATTTTTTGCTAAGAAGCTTTCTTCGAATGAAGCCGACTTGTCTAGATAGACAGCCTTCAAAGCTTTTTTGACACAGTTATCATTAATTTAAGCTCAGGCATTACTAACCCACTTGGCTATTTCTTGTAGATTTGGTTTTACAAAGTTCCCCTTTTCATTTCTCATAATTTTCTTCTCAACGTATATAGTATTACCAATTTATACAGTATTTATATTTACTACCGCTTATATTCGGAGGGCCGCTTATAATAGGAAAAACACGGTAATAATTATTTAAATGAAGCAACAACTCGGATTTTAATTACATGATTTTTATAGGATTCTATTGTTTCTATAGAGATAAATTTTATTCTTATGTGCTTTCGTCACAAGAATCCTTGTTGAATAATATATTGAGGATTGGGGCTAGATATTCCAGCAACCCATCTTGTTTAGATAAATTTGCGTTACAAAGTTAGATTTGATTAACTGAATGATTGGACTGGTGTCAGTCCATTTAAAGTTAAGTTAATTAAAATTCCATACATTCATTTCGACATTAATAATTATAAAAGCCATTTTAACAAATCAAAATTACTTGATAGTATAAATCAATATAGATGACAAAATAATAATAATATTTTTTCAGTTAATTTCTCCTTGTTTATATACACTTATTCACTTTCAATAAATCGATTTTCTGTTCATTAGAATCTGTTCCTCACAAATAAAAAAATCCATTTATAATTTTCTGTAGATTTCTTTAAAAATACTTCTTTGTAAATTTCGAACTGATTAGACAATAGAAGCAATGACGTTAGTTTTTCTGAAATTGTCGTATTATAGCAATTTAAGTTTTTGCAACATTGGGTGCGGTACTGCTATTTTTTGGATATATTTATACGTTTTATCATTTCTTTGTTTGGTTATACTTCTATTTTTGTACATATTAATTTAAAATTTATTATTTTCCGATACTATTTTTTGTTGTTTAATTCCATTTTTTCAAATTAGAATTTGATCATCACTATTTTTATTTTCGGATGTATTTTTAGGTTTTTCTTACAAAAGTTTTGTATAAAGTATTGTTTTTGTCTGTGGTGGTGTCTCGTACCCCACAGTATATAAGCAGTGAACAAGAGTCACATTTCGCATAAATCTTTTCATGTAAAGTTACCTAAACACGTTCTTAAACTTCATTATGATTTGAAAATTTGTTACAACCACATTATCGCTAGAGACGATGCATAAAATGTAGGAGGTAAGTCAAGATAATTACAGGATTTTTATATAAACTTTTGGTTAACGCAATGTCTAGTGCTGCTCATCTCGTCTGCATGCGAGTATTAGAATCGATTGAGGCGAAAGAACATCAAATGTTAAGATTGGGTCATCAGAATTGAGGAGAACCGATTAGTCAGGGACATTAGTCTCAGGTGTTAAAGATAATAATAATAATAATTATTATTATTATTATTAAACAAGAACCCCAATTTTAAAACAAATAGAATTACAAACAAAAGATATTTAAAATAATAATTACGCCAATGCAACTGAAAATGGTAGTTCAGTTCCCATTGGTAATTCTTTAAACTAAAGATGAATTTATTTTCTACCAAGCAGGAAAATTAATGAAATACGTAATGTCATATGAAAGCCCTAATTGGTACATCTTATAGCAAATTAATAATTCATTTCAATTCATGATTATACATCCCACCATTTATTAAAATTGGTAAAACACGAATTCGCCAATTATTTAATTCAAGGGAATTACTATAATAAGTCAATAATTTGTTCAACAAGTTATTTCATCATCTAAGTGCCTAGTAACGGATAAAATTAAATAGCATGTGACTGTTTTTTAAGTTACTGGTAGTATCAGCGATCTTGTTCACTCAAGAGTGATTTGGTTTAAATAAATAATTTCAACAACTTGAAAAATATCATTCTACTAAGTGTAAGTCATGAAAATAAACTATTACGAATATTTTAAACCATTTATATTGCTTTATTTTAAGTTCAATTTTATTTATTTTACCGGTACATGGTTTAATTAATCAAAAAGGAAGTTATTCCAGTGATTTGATTTTTATTATTAGTCATTATAAGTTTTTATTCTTGATAATAATATTTATAAGAATCACATTAATGATAATAAATAATATTACTGAAGAAAATGATTATTATAATAATTTCTAAATTAATAAATTTCAATTTAATATTAAAAAATTCAAAACATCAAACATAAACATTTCTGCATTCATTTATTATTAAAATTATCAGATATTTTCGATGTGTTTGAACCAATTAATAGTCAAGATCAGTCAATCAAAATAAATCAGATTCAAATGTTAAGAAATTAACCAGAAAGATCTCCCTAGAAGTGATATTCACCTATTTCTTCTAAATTATCATTAGCGGCTTCTTCATAATCTTTCTCTAAGGAACCGATATCTTCCCTAGCATCCAAAAATTCACCCTCTTCCATTCCTTCACCAATATACCAATGGACGAATGCCCTTCTACGATACATCAGATCGAATTGCTTATCTAATCTACGCCAAGCTTCAACAATAGCTGTTGTATTACTAAGCATACATGCGGCTCTGTTGGTTTTACCCAAATGGCTTCCTTGGATAATTGAAGGGGCCTGTGGATTTACACCAACTTTAAAACCTGTCGGACACCAATCAACAAATTGAATTGATCTTCTCGCTTGGACAGCTGAGATGGCAGCATTAACATCTTTTGGAGTAACATCACCTCTATAAAGCATACAGCATGACATATATTTACCGCTTCGTGAATCACATTTTACCATTTGATTTGATGATTCGAAGCAAGAATTGGTTATATCATACACGCTATACTGTTGATGTTCAATAGCATGTTCTGACATCAAAGGAGCGTAAGACGTCATCGGAAAATGAATTCTTGGAAATGGAACCAAATTGGTTTGAAATTCAGTTAAGTCGATATTTAGTGAACCATCAAATCTCAAAGAAAGAGTAATCGAACTAACAATTTGACTAATCAGCCGATTGAGATTTTCGTAAATTGGCCGGTCGATATTTAAACTCTTTTTACAGATATCATAAATAGCCTCATTATCGACTATGAATGCACAGTCAGAGTGATCTATTGTTGAGTGAGTTGTTAGAATTGAATTGTAAGGTTCCACAACCGATGTTGAAATTCTTGGCGCTGGATAGACAGAAAACTGCAATTTCGATTTCTTTCCATAATCAGTACTCAAATGTTCCATGAGTAAAGAAGTGAATCCTGATCCCGTTCCTCCTCCAAATGAATGGAAAATTAAAAATCCTTGCAAACCACTGCAGTGATCGGTTAATTTTCGAATTTGATCCAATACTGGATCGATCATTTCTCTACCAATCGAATAATGTCCTCTGGCGAAATTATTGGCTGCATCTTCTTTCCCGGCAAGTAATTGATCTGGATGGAATAATCTTCGGTACTTTCCCGATCTTATTTGATCTTCATTAAGATCGATTAAATAAACAGAATAGTTTTCAATTATCAAGCCTACCAATGACAGTCGATTCCAAATCGACAAAAATTGCCCTCGGTACGTGTTTACCGGCTTCTGTTTCGCTGAAGAAAGTATCAAAAGGATCTTCAGATTTTCCCAAATTCTTTGAGTTGGGTATATGGCCGTCTGATTCGATCCCGTGCTCCAGGCAGTATAATTCCCAACAACTGTTACCCATCTGGATTCCAGCTTGTCCAACATGAACACTAATGCATTCTCTCTGGAATAAAAATTCGAAATTAAAACCTATATCAAACATCTTTAGAGTTAAAATTCCAACCATTTCTAATAATTGAAATAATGAATCTAAGACAATGATATCTGATTTATATATTTTATCATTCTTGATTATAAAATATAATTCAATATAATAAAATAAATCTAAAAGAACTTTGCCGCAAACAATTTTGAAAACAATGCCAACTTATCAACCGACTAGAGATTGTACAAATCGATATGTTATACCATTATTGATAATAACCGAGGTAATGCTGATATCGAATTATAATAATCGAGTTATACCAATCTCGGACGAGAGATAATGCTAATAGGAGTTCATATCATTTCGTATTGATATAACAAAAAGACTTTCTCAAAGCCATATTGAAATTATTTTTGTGATTTTAAGGAATGATAAAAGTTTTCTCAATTAATTTTGAATAAAAACTATTTGACGATTTGCCAGCGCTTAATCCTCTGGTTTCAAGTTTCTGTCATTTTATGACATTATTGTTTTGTGGATTTTAAATATAATTAATTATTTATATTTTCAGGTCAATGACGGGCGTGTGGATTTAAAAATTTTGATTAAAAAACTACTTGATAAATTAATATTGTTATATAAGCTAGTATTTTATTATATAAATACAGAATTAAAACAGGATTAAACCATAATATTTATTCAATGGAAACAAATTATTTAAAATATAAAATTGATTTTTACAGGACAGCCTAAAACATGACAATATAAGGTAAAATAAAATATCGTTTACGTACTTTATATAATAAATTTTTAAATTTGATTAGAGAAATTTTTGTGTAATTTTGTATAATATTTTTAACTATTAACACTGCTTGATAATATGTACTTTATATAATAATTATAATTAATTATAAAATAATTATTATTTTTAATTTATTATCAGATTGAGCTACTATCATCCATCATACACGTAGCTCAATCTGTCATCCATTATGAATTGGATTTTTCATTCTCCGAAGGGATTTATCCTGACGGCACTAATGCGTCGAAATTTATTGCCTGTCAGCGTTTTAAAATCCCGTCGAGTTCTGCTTGAATTTCTAGCCGCAATATAGTAATCCTGTGTTTTGGGTTTCTTGATGAATTGGTCTCAAAATTATTAAACAAACTGATAGTTATTTTCTAGATTTCCTTTAATCCTATCTGCCTTTGATCCGGGGCACTAATGAGGCCCATGGAAGGCCGAAATAGGACTCTATCATCATCAGAAGACCACAATCATGATCATTATAGCCATCGTTCTTGAAGGTTCCAAGGGATCTTCCTATATATCTCTGAACCGGGGTACTGATGAGACCTATGAAAGGCCGAAATAAGACCTATTTTTCAACAAAAGGTAGTTTATTTATTAGATGGTGACCACTAACCAATATCAAAAGAAATTAATATGTTTAAATAATTGTTCTGAAATACATAAATTGGTGTCGGGACTTTTCAGTCTTCTTCGATGCGTGTTTTATAAAATATTAGCGACTTTCATCCCGACCGCGAATATGGGTTCGATTATGAGAAAGTCTATGACATAGGAGTGTTGGTTACAGAAACACCCTAAAATAATAATAAAATAATTACTTGAAAATTTTTTAAAGAGTTTTCTAAATGCTCCAGGCCTTCCTATAAATAGCAACAACAAAATAAATATAAAATAATTAATAAATCCTAAATATAGAAAAGATAAATAACTATATATATATATATACATAGAATAAGAAAATAGGAGTTTCTAAAAATATGATATAAAAAATACCGAAATAAATAAAAAAACACAATAGGATAAAAGGATAAATATATTAGTGTAAAAAGAAATGAATGAATCATAAAGAACGCCCATTATAAGTCGATTCAAAAATCAGCACATAAAATATCAGCTCATAATTCATTATTAAGCACAATTTTAGATGATTTGAAAAAATAACAACCAGAAAATATTGATTTCATACTCATTGAAACAAAATTGTCAAATCCAAAGCATATTCTGCGAGAATATAATTAAGAAACCCACACAGCCGCTATTCTTAAATCAAGTGGAATTACTGTATCTAAATATAATCGTCCCACCTGAAACAAAAGAAGCAAACTAGCAAAACAAGACAGAAGTCGAGATATTTATAACCACAATAAAAGTAAAATTCTACTAATTTTATAGTAAAGAATATATAATGAATTTAATAAAGAATATTATCATCACCAGTGTCTTGGGCCCCGCCAACCACAATCAAATTAACTTCTAAGTTCATCTAATTAAACCTTGTTCTCTTTGTAGTTACAGGGCTATTATGTCTCAACTATCATCAATAAATCTTTGGACCTTGCAGCCGTCCGCACAAGAATCTTATAACATTACAATAAAAATCAATAGAGAGTAATTAAAACTCCTGGATATTTGTAAAAATGGCTTATTAATTACCGTATTCTACTCGCCATAAATTATTTCATTTTAGAGCATATATATAATCTTATCTTATTTTGTCTATTTATATTTAATCTTATCTACATCATTTTAACACACTGCCTTCTGGAGTCAGGCATTAAGAGTTCGTCATTAATTACAATTAAAAACCTTCTAAAGTTTGGAACAAGATAAAATCAAACGAAGGTATGTAAGATGACTAAAATACAGAAAACCTGTAGAGAAGATTTAGATAGGATGAAAAGAAGATATAGAGAAAATAAAGAAAAAATAGAAATTTTCATTTAGATAAATATAGAGTTCATTTCAGAGATAATTAGGAGTACATAGATGATCAGACATTTTAAAAAAGGGGGTGTGTGAGGATCTTAAATATATAAATCAGAGTCGTGATTTTTCAGTTTGTTTTCCATGTATGTTTTATAATATAGTAGCGGATTATGACGGGGTTTCGATATTTATTAGGCTGAGTCAAAAGTTATTCATGTTTTTTAGTTGTTTAAAGTTTTTGTTTTACCAAATCATTTAAA